>NW_020868708.1:353602-361102 GCF_003789085.1 Penaeus vannamei
TCTTGATAGATTTAGTAGGGATCGTCCTTTCTCAAGACTCTTCTCTCCCATTATGTACTTACTCTGAAGATCTTACCGTACCCATCGCAATACCTTTTCTCGGAGGACTACTCTTCTCCATATATTTCCTACTCTAAACGAATAGATAAAAGAAACAATGTAATGCACACCTCTTCTGATACCTTTGACTGTCATCGATTTATCGTATACGATGAACTTATTAATAATATATCTACAAAATATATATAACACGCGCGCTGACGCAGACACTATTCACAATATTCACGTGATTTCAAACGGTCCAAATACAATTAAGAGATTAAAAAAAATATTACGCGACCTTATGCAAAAATCTACTTCTGGATTGATCAGTTTTTGATGAACGCATTTGCAACGGTTTTCATCATCGGTTCGCTCGCTCGGTCCCTTCTCGGCTGCGCTTCTCCCTGACGCCGACCGATCGCTGCGCAGATTCCTCCGAGTCATGCTAATTCACGAGACGAAAGAGAATTTGCGCTCCCTTTTATGTAGCGGACGGCGAAGTTGAACTGCTGCAGATACAGTGCCCAGCGGATCAGACGAGTGTTCGCGTTCTTAGACGTTTGCAGACTCTCCAGAGGCATGTGGTCAGTCTTCAGAAGAAACTTGTCTCCGTAGAGGTAGAATAATACTTCTTGATTCGTCGACGAGACTGCCAGCAGTTCCTTCTAGATCGTGCTGTCGTTCATCTCTCGCGGACTTTTAATGTGGTTGTGGTAGGCTACGGGATAGATCTCTCCATCCGTTTCCTGCATTAAACTGCTCTTACACCATCCTGTGAAGCATCTGTTCGAAGGATAAAAAAATAGCAACTGGAGAATGGGTTGTTTACATAGCAATTTTTCAGTGAATTAAGAGCATCCTCCTGGTCATCTCCGCAGCAAATCTTATTTGGAGCCTGTTTCCTCAATAGACCAAAGAGTGGGAGAGCTAACACTGCAAGGTTAGGCACAAAGCTACGGCAATATCCATTCAGCCCCAAGAAAGATCGTACTTCTTAGTAGTGGGTCGTGCTGCATCTTTTATCTTAATTTTGTCGTTCAGACAGCTACACATTCTCTCACCCAAAGTATGGCCAATATACTGCACTTCTTTAAACCCAATTTCACACTTACTAAGCTTAACAATTTTGCGCTCCTCGAACGTAGAAGTGAACCAGAATATCGTCAATGAATGCTTCCACTCCTTTGACGCCTTGCAACACTTGTCTCATAACCCTGTTGAATACAGCTGGTGAATTCGATAGTCCGAACGGAAGTACCCTGAACTGGTACAGACCTGCAGGACTGGCAAAAGCTGTAGCCTCTCAACTCTCAGTGTAAGGTATTTGGAACTTACAGAACTTACACGGGCTCTTCCACTGCGCTAATAACCTATGAGAAGTGGGTAAGAGAATAAGACATTTATCACCGGCCTTGAACTGCCCTTTCAGCAATTCTTGCTTAGCCAGTTCGCAAGAAGACTGGAGACGATTTGTCAGGTCAATGACGTAAGTATACGTTGTCTTGACTGACCTGTGTCTGTTTCATTATCATCCCACAATTCACGCAGAATTTGAAGAGGTCCTTGTATTGTTCTACCATAGATGAGTTCAAAGGGCGAGAACCTTAAAGAACTTTGAGGAACTTCCCTGTAAGCAAAGAAAAGCAACATAGCGTGGCTACTCCTTCGGCTGCTTTGCTGCCATCCTCTTGAGCATTATTTTAAACATCCCCTCAAACTTCTCACAGAGACCATAACACATTGGATAATATGGGGTTGTTTTTAGTCCCGTAATTGACAATAACCTGGGCAATTCCTCCATCATTGCAGAGGTCAACTGTATCCCTCTATCACTCATAACCCGTCTCGGAGTACTAATCCTGCAAGAGATTTCCACCATGGCTTCGGCTGTGGTGACAGCATCTATATTTTTGAGTGGCACTGCTTCTGGCCACTTCGTGCTGGAAACCACGAGTATGAGAATGTACTTACATCCATCGCTCGCTCTCGAGTGGATTGGTCCGACGATGTCCACAGCGACTCTCGAAAGATTCGGAGATTAGCGGCATATGCTTCAGCGGCACAGGTTTCACGCGTCCGCGCTCACTAGTCTTTAGACAAATATCACATGAGCAGACTAATCTTGTCATCTCCTGACCCATGCCAGGCCAAAAGAACTCCGCCTGAATGCGTTCGTGTTTTTTCTGTGACCCAGCCAGAAAACAAGACAATACCTCTCTGGAACCTCGAACTGGAGACGCTCCTCTTCAGTTAACGCCAGAACCTTTCGGTAGATCCTTCTCGGGCTCATAGACCACCTCTTGGGCGTCCTTCTCGGGCTCATAGACACCTCTTGGGCTTCTCTTATAGACCACCTCTTTAGGGCGTTCTTCATCGGCTCATAGACCACCTTTAAGGGCGTCTCTTCTCAGGCTCATAACCACCTCTTGGCGGCGTCCTTCTCCGGGCTCATAGTTCCAACTCTTGGGCGTCCTTTCTCGGGTCATAGACCACCTCTTGGGCGTCCTTCTCGGCTCATAGACCACCTTTTGGGCGTCCCTTCTTGTGCTCATAGACCCCTCCTGGGTGTCCTTCTCTGGGGCTCATAGACCACCTCTTGGGCGTCCTTCTCGGGCTCATAGACCACCTCTTGGGCGTCCTTCTTGGGCTCACAGATCACCTCTTGGGCGTCCTTCTGGGGCTCATAGACCACCTCTTGGGCGTTCTTCTGGGGCTCATAGACCACCTCTGGGCGTCCTTCTTGGGCTCATAGTCACCTCTTGGGCGTCCTTCTCGGGCTCATAGACCACCTCTTGGGCGTCGTCCTTCTCGGGCTCATAGACCACTCTTGGGCGTCCTTCTTTGTGCTTATAGACTTCCTCTTGTTGCTCATAGACCACCTCTAGGGGCGTCCTCTTGGCCTCATTAGACCACCTCTTGGGCGTCCTTCTTGGGCTCATAGACCACCTCTTGGGCGTCTTCTCGGGCTCAATAGACCACCTCTAGGGCGTCCTTCTCGGCCTCACTAGACCACCTCTTGGGCGTCCTTCTCTGACCACCTCTTGGGGCGTCCTTCTCGGGCTCATAGACCACCTCTTGGGCGTCCTTCTTGGGCTCATAGGCCACCTCTTGGGCGTTCTTCTCGGGCTCATAGACCACCTCTTGGGCGTCCTTCTTGGGCTCATAGACCACCTCTTGGCTTCCTTCTTGGGCTCATAGACCACCTCTTGGGGCGTCCTTTCTTTCGGGCTCATAGGACCACCTCTTGGGCGATCCTTCTTGGGCTCATAGACCACTCTGCGTCTTCTTGGCTCATAGGCCACCTTTGGGGTTCTTCTCGGGACTCATCGCTTTTGGGCGTCCTTCTCGGCTCATAGACCACCTCTTGGGCGTCCTTCTTGGGCCTCATAGACCACCTCTTGGGCGTCCTTCTTGGCCATAGGCCACCTCTTGGGCGTTCTTCTCGGGCTCATAGACCACCTTTTGGGCGTCCTTCTTCGCTCATAGACCACCTCTGGGGTCTTCTCGGGCTCATAGACCACCTCTTGGGCGTCCTTCTTGGGCTCACAGACACCTCCTTGGGCTCCTTCTCGGGCTCATAGACCACCTCTTGGGCGTCCTTCTGGGGCTCATAGACCACTCTTGGCGTCCTTCTCGGCTCACCACCTCTTGGGCGTCATAGACCACCTCTTGGGCGTCCTTCATAGACCACCTCTTGGGCGGGCTCATAGACCACCTCTTGGGCGTCCTTCTTGGGCTCATAGACCACCTCTTGGGGCGTCCTTCTTGGGCTCATAGACCACCTCTTTGGGCGTCCTTCTCTGGGCTCATAGACCACCTCTTAGGGCCTTCTGGCTCATAGACCACCTCTTGGGCCTCCTTCTTGGGCTCATAGACCACCTCTTGGGCGTCCTTCTCGGGCTCATAGACCACCTCTAGGGCGTCCTTCTCGGGCTCATAGACCACCTCTTGGGCGTCCTTTTGGGGCTCATAGACCACCTCTTGGGCGTCCTTCTCATAGACCACCTCTTGGGCGTCCTTCTCGGGCTCATAGACCACCTCTTGGGCGTCCTTCTTGGGCTCATAGACCACCTCTTGGGCGTCCCTTCTCGGGCTCATAGACCACTCTTGGGCGTCCTTTCTCGGCTCATAGACCACCTTCTTGGGCGTCATAGACACCTCTTGGGCGTCCTGGGGCTCATAGACCACCTCTTGGGCGTCCTTCTCGGGCTCATAGACCACCTCTTGGGCGTCCCTTCTCGGGCTCATAGACCACCTCTTGGGCGTCCTTCTCGGGCTCATAGACCACCTCTTGGCGTCCTTCCTTCTCGGCAAAATCATTACAACAGAAGTGAACCTAGAGGCAACACCAGCAACACCTGACCTTTCTGAAGGAGAGATGGAACACGGAACAATTACTATTCCTGAAGACGTCTTCAAACTAACAGATGAAGAGGCAATTCAGATGATTTTACCGGACTACGACAGCGACTTCGTGTCAACCAACACTGAAGATTCCCTGGAGGTACTTCAAGATGACATTTTGGAAACTCGATAAGTACAACGAGAAACTCGAGATCTTCATCATAATTAAGAGGATGAGCGATGAAGACAGCGGTGAAAGTCGTAGATCTCCTAAACGCCGATTCAACGCAGAAAAGGACTGTGATGGATAAGAATATGATGAAAGCGAACACTCTATTTAAAAACAATAACACTGAGTAAATGCTCGGACAAATATGCAGAAAGATAGATTTTTATACATATAAATTTGAAGGTTAATAGACTAAAATATATTTTCACTAGACAGAAGGCGAAATGTGTAGACAGATAAATAAACCACTATTTGTATAATATGCCTCCGTTATTTCATTTGATAATATTGTACATAAAGCGATGCAGGCCAAAGCAACCTGGTGTAGCCAGGCGGCGTACACCTTTGCTTGTATACAAATACAAATATATATATATATATACATATTNTATATGAATACATATATCATATATATATGGAATACATTATCATATATCATATATATATGTGTGTTCCTTTCATGAGCGAGGGAGAGACATGTGTTCCTTTCCTGAGTGAGGGATAGACATGTGTTCCTTTCATCATGTTGAGTGAGGGAGAGACATGTGTTCCTTTCATGAGTGAGGAGAGACATGATTCCTTTCATGAGTGAGTCTTCTTTCATGAGTGAGGGAGAGACATGTGTTCCTTTCATGAGTGAGGGAGAGACATGTGTTCCTTTCATGAGTGAGGGAGAGACATGTGATTCCTTTCATGAGTGAGGGAGAGACATGTGTTCCTTTCCTGAGTGAGGGAGAGACATGATTCCTTTCATGAGTGAGAGAGACATGTGCTTCCTTTCATGAGTGAGAGAGACATGATTCATGAGTGTGTGCTTCCTTTCATGAGTGAAGGAGAGACATGATTCCTTTCATGAGTGAAGGAGAGACATGATTCCTTTCATGAGTGAGAGACATGTGCTTCATTTCATGAGTGAAGGAGAGACATGTGCTTCCTTTCATGAGTGAAGGAGAGACATGATTCCTTTCATGAGTGAGAGGCACCTTTCATGAGTGAGAGACATGTGCTTCCTTTCATGAGTGAGGGAGAGACATGTGCTTCATTTCATGAGTGAAGGAGAGACATGATTCCTTTCATGAGTGAGAGACATGTGCTTCCTTTCATGAGTGAGGGAGAGACATGTGTTTCCTTTCATGAGTGAGAGAGACATGTGCTTCCTTTCATGAGTGAGGGAGAGACATGTTTTCCTTTCATGAGTGAGGGAGAGACATGTGCTTCCTTTCACGAGTGAGGGAGAGACCTGTTTCCTTTCATGAGTGAGGGAGAGACATGTGCTTCCTTTCATGAGTGAGGGAGAGACATGTGCTTCCTTTCATGAGTGAGGGAGAGACATGTGTTTCCTTTCATGAGTGAGGGAGAGACATGAGAGTGAGAGCCATGTGTTTCCTTTCATGAGTGAGAGAGACATGTGCTTCCTTTCATGAGTGAGGGAGAGACATGTGCTTCCTTTCATGAGTGAGGGAGAGACATGTGCTTCCTTTCACGAGTGAGGGAGAGACCTGTTTCCTTTCATGAGTGAGGGAGAGACATGTGTTTCCTTTCACGAGTGAGGGAGAGACCTGTTTCCTTTCATGAGTGAGGGAGAGACATGTGCTTCCTTTCACGAGTGAGGGAGAGACATGTTTCCTTTCATGAGTGAGGGAGAGACATGTGTTTCATTTCATGAGTGAGGGAGAGACATGTGCTTCATTTCATGAGTGAGAGAGACATGTGCTTCCTTTCATGAGTGAGAGAGACATGCGCTTCATTTCATGAGTGAGAGACATGTGCTTCATTTCATGAGTGAAGGAGAGACATGTGCTTCCTTTCATGAGTGAGGGAGAGACATGTGCTTCCTTTCATGAGTGAGGGAGAGACATGTGCTTCCTTTCATGAGTGAGGGAGAGAAATGTGCTTCCTTTCATGAGTGAGGGAGAGACATGTGCTGAGTGAGGGAGAGACATGTGCTTCCTTTCATGAGTGAGGGAGAGACATGTGCTTCCTTTCATGAGTGAGGGAGAGACATGTGCTTCCTTTCATGAGTGAGGGAGAAACATGTGCTTCCTTTCATGAGTGAGAGAGACATGTGCTTCCTTTCATGAATGAGGGAGAGACATGTGCTTCCTTTCATGAGTGAGAGAGAGACATGTGCTTCCTTTCATGAGTGAGAGAGACATGTGCTTCCTTTCATGAGTGAGGGAGAGACATGTTCTTCCTTTCATGAATGAGTGTGCTTCCTTTCATGAGTGAGAGAGAGCCATGTGTTTCCTTTCATGAGTGAGAGAGACATGTGCTTCCTTTCATGAGTGAGGGAGAGACATGTGTTTCCTTTCATGAGTGAGGGAGAGACATGTTTCCTTTCATGAGTGAGGGAGAGACATGATTCCTTTCATGAGTGAGGGAGAAACATGTGCTTCCTTTCATGAGTGAGGGAGAAACATGTGTTTCCTTTCATGAGTGAGGGAGAGTCATGTGCTTCCTTTCATGAATGAGGGAGAAACATGTGCATCCTTTCATGAGTGAGAGAGACATGTGCTTCCTTTAATGAGTGAGGGAGAGATATGTGATTCCTTTCATGAGTGAGGGAGAGACATGTGCGTCCTGTCATGAGTGAGGGAGAGACATGTGTTTCCTTTCATGAGTGAGAGAGACATGTGCTTCCTTTCATGAGTGAGGAGGAGACATGTGCTTCCTTTCATGAGTGAGGGAGAGATATGTGTTTCCTTTCATGAGTGAGGGAGAGACATGTGCTTCCTTTCATGAGTGAGGGAGAGATATGTGTTTCCTTTCATGAGTGAGGGAGAGACATGTGCTTCCTTTCATGAGTGAGGGAGAGACATGTGTTTCCTTTCATGAGTGAGGGAGAGACATGTGTTTCCTTTCATGAGTGAGGGAGAGACATGTTC
>NW_020868708.1:373602-381102 GCF_003789085.1 Penaeus vannamei
TGGGAAGGAAGGAAAGGGGGGGTGAAGGAGGGAGGAGGGAGGAGGAGAGAGGAAGGAGGAGAGGAGGATGTGAGAGACGGAAGAGGAAAGGGGATGGGGGGAGGGAGGAGGGAAATGGGAAGAAGGAGGGAAAGGGGGGTGAAGGGAGGAAGGAGGGAGGAGGGAGGAGGATGTGAGAGGACGAGAGGAAAGAGGAGGGGGGAATGGAGGAGGAAATGGGAAGAAGGAGAGAAATGGGAGATGAGGAGGAAGAAGAGGATGTAGAGGGAGGGAGAAAGAGGAAAGAGGAAGTAGGAAGGGAGGAGGGAGGGTAAGGGTATAGAAGAGAGGAAGGAAATGGAAAGAGGAAGGAGGGAGCAGAGAGAAGGAAGGAAGGGAGGATGGAGAAGGAAGAAAGGAGGGGAAAGGGAGACAGGGAAGAAGGAAGAGGTGGGGGGAGGGAGAAGAAAAATGGGGGAGAAGGAAGGGGGGAGGAAGTAGAAGGAAGGAAAGGAAGAAGGAGGAGTGAAGGAGGGAGATGGGAGGAGGGAGATGAAAAATAGGGGGAGGAATAGGGCAGAGGAAGGAGGGAAGGAGGGAAGAATGGAGGAGGGAGGAGGAAGAAGAAGAGAGGATGCAGGTGGAAGAAAAAGGAGGGAAGTAGGAGGAGGAAGAAGCAAAATGGAGGAAGAAGAAAGGGAGGAGGGAGGAAGGAGGAGGAAAAAAAAGAGAAAAGGAAGAGGGAAATGAGGGGCGTAGAAGCAACGAAAGAAGTGAGTGATGCAAGGAGGAGAAGAGATAGAAAAGAGAAAAGAAAAAGGCGGAGAGAAAGAAGAACAAGAGAAGGAGAGACGGAGAAAAGACGGCGAAAGGAGATAGAAGAAAAAACGAAATAAGGAGGGAGCAGACGTGTGTGTATTTCAGAGCACACGTACACATGCCGTTGCTCTGTGCGTCTAAGTTCTCATGTGCAACGAAGAACAATTCCCTGAGCAGTTATTTTTATCTTTCCCTCCGTGGAAGGCGGTTGATAGGCCATCTTAGTCGTGGGCTGGGAGACGCTCCTGCAACGGGGGCTGCTGCAACTTTCTCTCCTTCTTCTTCTTCTTCTTCTCTTCATTTCTCTTTTTTTTCTTTTCTTCTTCTTCTTCTTCTTTTTTCTTCTTTCTCGTTCGCCGTCTTCTTTTTTGTTCTTCGCTTCTTATTCTTATTATTATTATTATTATTGTTGTTGTTATTATTATTATTATTATTATTATTATTATTATTATTATTATTATTATTATTATTATTATTATTATTATTATTATTATTATTCGCCCTCTTCCTCTTCGTCTTCTTCTTTGTTTTCCTTACCTTTTTCTTCTCCTCCTTCTCCTTCCTCCTCTTCTTCTTCTCTCCTTCTTTTTTTCTTCTTCTTCTCTTCTTCTTCTTCTTCTCTTCTTCTTATCATTATTGTTATTATTATTATTATTATTATTATTATTATTATTATTATTCACCGTCTTCTTCTTTGTTTCCTTACCTTCTTCGTCTTCTTCTTCTTCTCCTTCATCTTCGTCATTGTCTTCTTTTTCTTCTTCTTTATCTTCTTTTCTTCTTCTTCTTTGTCTTCTTTTCTTCTTCTTCTTCTTCTTCTTCTTCTTTGTCTTCATTCTAATTCTTTTTTTCTTTTTATTGTGGTTCTTCATCCTTATCTTCTTCTTTTTCTTTTCTTCATTCCAGAATAGCGTCTCTCATTTTATCTTTCTAATTAGTGTTATATTCCTGCAATTTCTAATGCAGAAAGTGAATGTTCTCTGCGTCTAATTAGATTTTTTTTTTTTTTTTTTTTTTTTTTTCGTTAATTTTTATTTTTCGAAATTGAATTTTCCCTCTTCTTTCTCTATTATTATTATTATCATTATTATTAATATTATTGTTATTATTATTATTACTATTGTTATTATTATTATTATTGTTATATTATTATTATTATTATTATTACTATTATTATTATTATTATATTATCATCATTATTATTATTATTATTATTATTGTTGTTATTTATTATTATTATTATTATTTTATTATTATTATTATTATTATTATATGTTAGTTAGTAGTAGTAGTATATATTATTATTATTATCATTATTATTATTATTAATTTTTTTTTTTTATTATGATCATTATTATTATTATTATCATTATTATTATTATTATTATTATTATTATTATTATTATTATTATTATTACTATTATCATAAAATGGTGGTCATCATTAATGAAAAATTATATTGATAATAATAATGTCAATAAGGATGATAATGATAATGATATTGAAAATGATAATAATGATCATGATAATGATAATAGTAATAATAATAATGATAATGATAGAAATAATGATGCAATAACGATAATGATAATAATAGTAATGATAATAATAATAATAATGATAATAATGATTATAATACTATTTACAATAATCACAACAATGATAATAACAAAATAATGATAATGATAATAATGATATTTATAATATTCATAACAATAATAATGATAATAATTATTATTATGATAATAATAATGGCGATAGTAATAAAAATTATCATAATAATGATGATCATACAATAATGATAAAAATTATGAAAATGATGATATTGTTAGTATCATCATCATTATCATTATCAATATTACTATTATCATCATCATCTTTCTTCTTCTCTTTCTTTTTTCTTCTTCTCTTCTTTATTATTGTTCTTGTTGTTGTTATTATTATTATAATGATATCATAATAACATCATGATATATGATATCATGATATATTAATCAATCTTTAAAATTATTATCATCATCATGATTGCCGTTATTATTATTACTATTATTTTTATTATTATCATTATTCTCACTATTATCAGTATCATTACTTTTATTATATTCATTTTATTGTCGTCGTTATTGTTGTTGTTATTATCAGTATGATAATGATAATGATAATAATGATAATAATAATTATTATAATTCTAGTCATTGCTATTATTATTGTTAGTATTATTATCTTATTTATCATCATTATTGTCATTATCACCGTTACCCTTATCACCATTACCATTATTTTTAATTATTTTTATTACCAGTATTTTTTATCATCATCATCATCACAAATATTTTAATTTCGTCATCATCGTTATTATTGTTATTATTATTGTCAATCTTTCTCCCTGTCAACAAAAAAAAACTATCTTTCACCGAGAGAGAGATAACAAGATTTCCCTCCTCCCTTTTTCTCTCTTTTTTCCCCTCCTCCTCCTCCTCCTCTCCTTCTCCTTCTTCTTCTTTATTCCTCTCTATGCTTCGCAAGCTAATCCGGATTTACTTCATTTCGTCAAAAGCCCGAATGGCATGTGTTGCATGAAATTGAAAATTGCCTTAGCCGATTGTTCCTCCTTTCGGATCCCAGACGCGAGTCGAACAGGTCAGCTAATTCTGTGTGTTTGTCGGGTCGCCTTCCTTGGCTTTTGTCCGGCGGGGGGGGGGGGGGGGGTAGGAGGGGGAAGAGGGGAGAAGGGGGAAGAGGGAAGAGGAGGAGGGGAAAGAAGTGGGTAGGAGGGGAGAGGAGAGGGGAGAAGGAGAATGAAGAGGAGGAGGAAAGAAGAGAGGGAGAAGGGAGTAGGAGGGGGAGGAGGGGGAGGAGAGAAAAGGGGGAGAGGGGTAGGAGGGGAAGAAGAGAGAAGGGAGAGGGGGAAAGGGGTAGGAGAAGAAGAGAGGGGAGAAGGGGTAGGAGGGGAGGAGTGGGGAAGAGGAGAGAAGGGGGAACAGAGGTAGAGGGGAGAAGAGAGAAGGGAGAGGGGGAAAGGGGTAAGAGGGAAGAAAAGAGGGAGATGGGGTAGGAGGAGATAAAGGGAGAAGGGGGGAATGAAGGGGTAGGAGGAAAGAGAGAGGGGTGAAGGGTACGAGGGAAGGAGGTGGAAGAGAAGTAGGAGGAGAGAGGGGGAAAGGAGGGGGTAGGAAAGTGAGAAGGAAGGAGAGGAGAGGATGAGCGAAAGAGAAGAAGAGGGGGGTGGGGGTAGGCGGGGAGAAGGGGTAGGTGGGTGGAAGGAGAGGGGAGGACGGGATAGGAGGAGAGAAGTAAGGGGAGAAGGGGTAGGAGAGGAAAGTGAGGGGAGAAGGAATAGAAGGAGAGAAGGAAAGAGGAAAGGAAAGGGTGAGGGAAAGAGGGAAGAAGGGGGAGAGGGGGAAGCAGGAAGAGGGAGAAGGGGGATGAAGGGAGAGGGGGAGAGAGGATGGGGAGGATGGAAGGGGTAGGGTATGTGAGGGCACAGGGGTGAGGGTTAGGAGGAGAGATGTCTGAGTGTAAGGGAGTTTTTTTTAGTATGTGTGTATGTGTGCGTGTGTGTGTCTGTGTCAGTGTGTGTGAGTGTGCGCGTGCGTGTGTGTGTGTGTGCGTGCGTGTGTGTGTGAGTTGTGTGTGTGTGTGTGCGTGTGTGTGTGTGTGTGTTGTGTGTGTGTGTGTTGTGTGTGTGTGTGTGTGTGTGTGTGTGTGTGTTGTGTGTGTGTGTGTGTGTGTTGTGTGTGTGAGTGTGTGGTGTGTGTGTGTGTGTGGTGCGTGTGTTGTGTGGTGTGGTCTGTTGGTTAGTGTGTGTGAGTGCGTGCGTGTGTCGTGCGTGTGTGTGTGTGTGTGTGTGTGTGTGTGTGTGTGTGTGTTGTGTGTGTGTGTCTGTGTCTGTGTCAGTGTGTGTGTGGAGTGTGCGTGCGTGTGTCGTGTGTGGTGCGGTGTGTGTGTGGTGTGTGTGTGTGTGTGTGTGTGTGTGTGTGTGTGTGTGTGTGTCGTGTGTCTGTGTGTGTAGTGTTGTGAGTGTGCGTGCGTTGTGTCTGTGTGTGTGCGTGCGTGTGTGTGTGTGTGTGTGTGTGTGCGTGTTGCGTGTGTGGTGTTGTGTGTGTGTGTGTTGTGTGTGTGTGTGTGTGTGTGTGTGTGTGTGTGGTGTGTGTGTGTGTGTGTGTGTGTGTGTGTGTGTGTGTGTGTGTGTGTGTGGTGTGTGTGCGTGCGTGTGTGTGTGTTGTGTGTGTGTGTGTGTGTGTGTGTGTGTGTGTGTGTGTGTGTATGTGTGTGTGTCTGTGTCTGTGTCAGTGTGTGTGAGTGTGCGTCGTGTGTCTGTGTGTGCGTGCGTGTGTGTGTGTGGTGTGTGTGTGTGTGTGTGTGTGTGTGTGTGTGGTGTGTGTGTGTGTCTGTGTCAGTGTGTTGTGTGCAGTGTGCGTGTGGTGTGTGTGTGTGTGTTGTGTGTGTGTGGTGTGTGTGTTGTGTGTGTGTGTGTGTGTGTTGTGGGTGTGTGTGTTGTGTTGTGTGTGTGGTTTGTGTCTGTGTGTCTTGTGTCTGTGTCTGTGTCTGTGTTCTGTGTCTGTGAGTTGTGCGTGTGGTGTGTGTGTGATCGTATGTATGTGTCTGTTTTCGCGTGATCATGATTTTTTTCTTTTTTTTTTTTTTTCCTTTTCTTTTGTGTCACTTCTCAAGCTCGCCGCGGAGAACCGATGTATTGTTAGTATAGGTCAGCCTCTGCACGAAATTTTTCCCCCAGTTTGTGTTGTTGCTTTCGTTGCCTCTCTCGGGCATTCTGATTCTAGGTTATTGCGTCATTTTTTATTCTCTATCTATCTATCTATCTATCTATCTATTTATCTCTCTTTATTTTTTTTTCTCTTTCTCTTTTTTTTCTCTTTTCTCTCTTTCTCTCTCTCTCTATCTATCAATTTTTTTTCTTTCTTTTTCTCTTCTCTCTCTATCTATTGCCTCTCTCTTTCTTCTTTCTCTCTCTCTCTCTCTCTATCCTATCTCTCTCTCTCTTCTCTCTTCTCTCTCTCTTCTCTTCTCTCTCTCTCCCCCCTCGTCTCTCTCTCTTCTCTCGGCTCTCTTACTCTCTCTTCTCTCTCTCCTTCCCCTTTTTCTTCTCGTCTTTCTCGCTCTTACTCTTACTCTCTCTCTCCTCTCTCTTTTTTCCTCTCCTCTCCCTTTCTCTTCCTCACCCTTTCCCTTCCCTCTCCCTCTCTCCCTCTCCTCTTTCTCCTCTTCTTCTCCTTCCCTCCCTCCCTCCCTCTTTCCCTCAAATCCCCCCCCACCCCCACCCAGGCGTCGAACACCTTTCGTTCCCCATCGGGCCACTTCTGCGACTCCCCCCCCTCCGGCCTCGCTCGCTGGGCCCGCCCACCTCATCAAAGAGCACGCAATCATTGTGTTCCGTCTGGCAGGGCGCAAAGGGTGGGTGAGGCGGGGTAAATGGGGGTAGGTGGGGGAGCGGGGGGGAGGAGGGGATAAGGAGGAGAGGGTGAGGGATGGGGGGTATGGGAGGGAGGGTGAGGGGTGGGTGGGTAGATGGGAGGGAGGGGGGTGAGGGGGTGGGATGGTGGGGTAAGGGAGGGAAGGGAGGGTGGGGGGTATGGGGAGGGAGGGGGCGGGGGATGAGGGGTGGGTGGGGAGGGGTAAGAGGTGGGTGGGAGAGAGAGCGGGGTTGGGTAAAGGGGGCATTGCGTTGGATGGGGGTGGGCGGGTGGTTTAGAAATGGAACGGAGGAAGATAGAGAATAGATGGGGTTAGGCCGGAGTGTTTGGTGGGCCGGGAGTACTGGGAGGTGGGTAAAGGGTAGAGGAGTGGGAAAGACGTGGGTTTTCAAGGGCAAGGGGACATGGGGTAGGATATTCTGTTTTTGCGAGAGTAGACGGGGGGGGTTTCTCGAAGGTGGTTGGAGGTGGGTTTTCGAGGTGGGCAGTGGTGTTTTTTTCAGAGGTTGGTTTTCGAGGATGGGCAGAGGTGGGTGTTTTCCAGAGGTAGGTTTTCAAGGGTGGGCAGAGGTGGTGTTTCTCGAGGGTGGGCAGTGGTGTTTTTTTTCCAGAGGTTGGTTTTCGAGGATGGGCAGAGGTGGGGTGTTTTCCTGAGGTGGGTTTTTTCGAGGGTGGGCAGTGATGGGTATTGTAGAGGGGGTGGGTTTTCAAAGGCTGGGCAAGAAGTGGGTGTTCTCGAGAGGGTAGGCTTTCCGAGGGTGATTGAGAGGTGGGTTTTCGAGGGTGGGCAGAGGTGGGTGTTTTTCCAGAGGTGGGTTTTTCGAGGGTGTGGGCAAGAGGTGGATTTTCGAGGGTGGGCAGAGGTGGGTGTTCTCGAGAAGTAGGCTTTCGAGGGTGAGTGAGAGGTGGGTTTTCGAGGGTGGGCAGAGATGGGTGTTTTCCAGAGGTGGGTTTTCGAGAGTGGGCAGAGATGGGTGTTTTCGAGGGTGGGCAAGAGGTGGGTGTTTTCCAGAGGTGGGTTTTCGAGGGTGGGCAGAGAGGTGGATTTTCGAGGGTGGGCAAGAGGTGGGTTTTCGAGGGTGGGCAGAGGGTGGGATTTTCGAGGGTGGGCAGAGGTGGGTGTTCTCGAGAAGTAGGCTTTCGAGGAGTGAGTGAGAGGTGGGTTTTCGGAGGGTGGGCAAGAGGTGGGTTTGCGAGGGGGTGGGCAATGGTTTCGATGCGCAGCAAAGGAGAGGATTATCCCTAGCCTATACATCACTCAGGCGCC
>NW_020868708.1:386102-411102 GCF_003789085.1 Penaeus vannamei
AATTTGATTGATGCTCCCAGACGGTGTTTAATAAGTTAACTGTACTTGATTGCGTTAGTTTTTATAAGTGAACTGCGTGACTCACTGAATAGCAGCCTACCTATTAATGCTTATTTTTTTGATATTCTCTAAGTAAATGTAAAATTATAATGATGTAAGTGTTTCCTTGTCTTTACGTTTGTTTTCTTGTTTTATATTATTTTTTTACCAGCTTTTCTTTTCCTATGTACTAATTAACGAAGTACATGCAGCCAAGGTCGTTAAAATGCAGGCCAATTAACGATTATTTCAGTGTATTAAAGGACTGGGATAAAGTTGTTACGTCATACTTGCTCTTTGCGCTCTAATGAGTATCTCGTTAAAATAGATAATGCTGTAGCGTGGATGACTTCTACATAAATATGTTTTTTTTTTTTTTTTTTTTTTTTTTTTTTGGGGGGGGTTGTGTGTAATCTGTGTAATTTGTAGTAAATCTAGTGTAATTTGGAATTTTTTTTTTTCGCTAAGGTTCGTTCCCAGGTGCAGTATTATGGTACTATATTAATGTGGAGGATGTTGGGAGTAGAACTGGTATCTGCTTCTCTCTCTCACTCTCAGGCATTCTCTTTCTTTCTTTCTCTTTCTCTGTCTCTGTCTCTGTCTCTGTCTCTGTCTCTGTCTCTGTCTCTCTGTCTCTGACTCTCTCTCTCTCTCTCTCTCTCTCTCTCTCTCTCTCTCTCTCTCTCTCTCTCTCTCTCTCTCTCTCTCTCTCTCTCTCTCTCTCTCCTCTCTCTCTCTCTCTCTCTCTCTCTCTCTCAGAAAAATAAAAGCGAAAGGAAAGAGTAGGAGAAGGAAAGAGAATGAAAGTCCCCCAGTCATTAAATAATCGCAAGAGACACGCCATTTCTTTCTCTCTAGATTCTTATTCTTCTCTCTCAACTACACACATACTCCCGACGCAGTGTAGCCAGCCAGCAGAGCGCCGGCACCATAAGGACACGCCCATCCGCCGCTGGCAACGCTGAACACAAACAACCCCCCCCCCCCCCTCCCCCGGCCAGGGTTCATTTTCCAATAGTTGAACTAAAACACTCGCCGAATGATATTCCTCTGGGACGTTTGCAACGCTGAGGAAATCACGCACGAGCCATTTCTGACCTTATGCCCGGTTGAGATTAGGTCGACGTTTGCCCTTGTTGTTTATGATCCTGATGGGGAAGGGGGGAGGGGGAGGGAGGTATAAGGGAGGGGTGGTGTGAATTTCCATACCCCTTTTAGCCCTTTTTTTTAAACCTTTTCGCCTTTATTGGTCTTTAAGTCGCTATGGGTATATTCGAGAAAAATCTAAGCATCTTTTAGTTTTTTTTTAAAGGCTTCGCTATTTATTTATTCGATAAGTCAATGAAAAACAAGTGGACAAACGTAAAAAATGATAATAACAACTCATAATGATAATAATGATGATAGAATTAGACATGAAAACCAAAAAATACCAAGATAAATGTTAGTGATGGACAAAAGAAAAGAAAACAGCAAATGACAACAAAGTCCTTTTCATGATTCATAAGCGCTGTATTAAAAAAGAAAATCAATTAATATTCTAAGCCAAATAACCATTATAAAAAGGAAATAACGAAAATATTATCCTTCCCCTTTCTCTTCTTTTCTTTCTTTTTTTTTCTTTCTTTCTTCGATTCGGGAATATTAAAATCATTTCTGTCAATAAGTTAATTGTTCCGGTGAATAATCTTTATTAGTCTCACACACTCTCTCGTTCGCTTAAAGGTGAGGCAGGAGAAGGAGAGAGCGTGTGTGTGTGTTTGTGTGTGTGTGTTTGTGTGTGTGTTTGTCTCTGTGTGTGTGTGTGTGTGTGTGTGTGTGTGTGTGTGTGTGTGTGTGTGTGTGTGTGTGTGTGTGTGCTGTGTGTGTTTGTGTGTGTGTTTGTGTGTGTGTGTGTGTGTGTGTGTGTGTGTGTGTGTGTGTGTGTGTGTGTGTGTTTGTGTGTGTGTGTGTGCGTGTGTGTTTGTCTGTGTGTGTGTGTGAGAGAGTGTGTGTGTGTGTGTGTGTGTTTGTCTGTGTGTAAATGAATATTTGTGCATGTGTGTTTATACATCTCTGTGAGCTTGTTTATATGATATATAGATAGATAGATAGATAGATAGATAGATAAACAGATAGATAGACTGCTAGATAGATAACTGGACAGATACACAAATAGATAGAAAGATAGACAGTACATATGTATCTTTTTATACAATTGTAAATACGTGTTTACGCACATAAAAAAACGCATGTGCGTACGTACATGTGTGTGCATGCGTGTGCGTGTGTGCTTAAAGATATCTGTGAGCGTTAGAGCCTTTCTGCAACGGCTGGAGGAACCTCGTATGTCTGTCACGGCGCCTGCATTCCCCGGGATTATAAAATCGCCGGCGGGATTTTTATTGTTGAGCGAACCGAGACCCAGGGAAGAGAGGCGAGAGAAAAAGATTTTTTTTTTTTTTTTTTTTTTTTTTTACTTTTTTTTTTGAAGGAAGGAAGGAGGAGAAGGGGGAGGGGGGGTGGGGTTGGGGGGTTTTTTGGTTTGTGGTTTGTTGTTTGTTGTTTGGAGGGATTCGGTGTTGTTTCTGTGTTTGTTTGTTTGTTTGTTTGGCTTATCATTTGTTGACATTGTACTTTTTTCCTTCTTTCTCTTCTCCTCTCTCTCTCTCTCTCTCTCTCTCTCTCTCTCTCTCTCTCTCTCTCTCTCTCTCTCTCTCCTCTCTCTCCTCTCTCTCTCTCTCTGTGTGTCCCTCCGTCCCTTCTTCCCTCCGTTTCTCTCCCTCCCTCTCTCTTTTCTCTCTCCCCTCCTCTGTCCCTCCCTCCCTCCCCCTCACCCTCCTTTCATCTCCCTCCCTCCCTCCATCTCTGCCCCTCTCCCTCTCCTCTCTCCCTTCCCCCTCTCTCCCTCTCTCCCTCTCCCTCCCTCTCTCCCTCCATCCCTCCATCCCTCGCTCCTCCCTCCCCTCGTCCCCTCATCTCCCTCCCTCTCCCTCCTCCCTCCCTCTCACCCTCCGCCCTCCCTCTCCTCTTCATCTCTCCCTCCCCCTCTCCCTAACCCTCCCTCCCTCTCCTCCCTCCCCCCCCTCACCCTCTCCTTCTCCCTCCTCCCCCTCTCCCCTCCCCTCCCTCCCTCTCCCCTCACCCTCCTCCCTCTCCCTCCCTCTCTCCCTCCCTCCCTCCTCCCTCCTCTCCTCTTCATCTCTTCCCACTTCTACTAACAATGTCGCCGAGACTCTCCGTTAATTGACGCCGGAAATTTTATGTTGGTGGCAAAGGCTTGAGTGTGCCTTTCGTGATATTTGTGTTTTTTTTTATTTTCGTCTATTCTCTTTTATTTGTGTTGTTCCATACTTAAGTAATGGTGATGATGATGATGTGGGTAATGATGATTGATTTATTGATTTATTTATTGATATATTCTGGTTTATTTGCTGTTTGTTAATAATTTTAAGTAATGGTGATGGTAATGGGGAGGGTAATGATGATTGGTGTTAGTAATGATGATGATGATGATGATGATGATAGTTGTAAGGATTTTAATGATGATGATAATAATAATGTTAATAACGATGATGATAATGATATAGATTATTAAAAACTAATTAATAATGATAATGATAATGAAAATAGTTTTGCTATTAATAATAACAATAATAATAATGACTCCCTTTCATCTACTTTTTTCACTCTCCACCTATTCTTCCTTTCATCTTCTTTTTCATTTCATTTATTCCGTTCACTTTTTATCTTTCTTCCACCCTCTTCCACTTCTATCTACTCCCTTTCTTCTTCTTTTTCTCTTTCCACCTACTCCCTTTCTTCTTCTTTTTTCTCTTTCCACGCCTACTCCCTTTTCTTCTTTTCACTCTCCACCACCTCCCTTTCTTTTTTTTCACTTTCCACCTACTTCCCTTGTCTCTCTTTCTGACTTTCCATTTATTCCCTTTCTTCTTTTTTCACTCTCGCACACGCTCGCCTTTCCTTCCTTTTGTCTCTTCCACCTACTCCTTCTCTTTTTTTCTCTCTTTCCACCTACTCCCTTTCTTCTTTTTTTCACACTTCCATCTACTCACTTTCCTTTCTTTTTTCTCTTTCCACTTACTCCCTTTCTTCTTTTTTCAAATTTCCATCTACTCCTTCTTCTTTCTTTTTTTCTCTCTTGCCACCTACTCCCTTCCTCTTTTTTCAACTTCCACCTACTGCCTCCTTCTTTTTCTTCTTTCACGCTTCTCCCTGTTCTTTTTCCCTTTTTTCTCATTTCCACCACCTCCTCTTCTTTTTCTCTTTCCACCTACTGCCCTTCCTCTTTTTTCCACTCTCCACCACCTTAACCTCCCTCTCTTTTTTCACTTAACCGACCTACTCCCTTTCTTCTTTTCACTCTCCAAACACCTCCCCTTTCTTCTTCTCTTTCTCTTCCATTTCCTTTAATTCCTGTCTCTCTCGCTACCCTCCTCACCTGAACCCGACTTTACACTGGCTTAGGATTAATTCATATAGACTAACGAAACACGGGAAGATGGAAGAACATACCGACATTGCCAGGAACTTTTTGCAATGTGCTGAAGCCTTGGTACACTGAATCTGTATAAAGGAAAAAATAGAATAATAATTTTTTAGAAAGTAAGAGAGGGAAAGGAAGAGAGAGAGGGGGAGGGAGATGAGAAAAGAAGGAAGGGAGAGATAGATAGACAGATAGATAGATAAGAGAGAGGAGAGACGAGAGAAAGAGAAGAGAGAGTATGAGATGAAGAGAGAGAGAGTAGAGACGAGAGAGAGAGAAAGAGAGAGAGAAGGAAAGGAGCAGAGAGAAGAGGAAAGATAAAAAGAGGAGAGAAGAGAGAGAGAGAGGAGAGAGACGAGAGAGAGGAGTAGACGAGAATGAGAGAGAGAGAGACGAGAGAGATGAGAGAGAGAAGAGAAGAGAGAAGAGAGAGAAGAAGAGAGAGAGAGAAATATAGAGGAGATAAGAAAAAAAAAGAGAGCGAGAAAGAGAGAGCGAGAGAGAGAGAGAGAGAGAGAGAGAGAGAGAGAGAGAGAGAGAGAGAGAGAGAGAGAGAAGAGAAGAGAGAGAGAGAGAGAGAGAGAAGGAGAGAGAGAGAGGAAAGATAAAAAGAGGAGAGAAGAGAGAGATATAGTTGGAGAGAGAGAGAGGCAGACAGAGACAGATAACAAAAAATAAAGATAGACAACTTTCTATTTTATCATCAACAGTATCATTCCTCACGACCCCTTTCTTCCTTAAAAACATCTCTTATTACCTCCTATGTAATCCTAGTTACATCGATTTTTTTCCCTCTACTTAATATCTAATCACTGTAGCCTGAAACGGAATAAGCCGTTAGTGGGATCCGAAACTCTTTAACGCAGGAATTCCATGTGATTTGCGTTTAAAGGTTATGATCATGGCGTCTATATTACGTAGGCGCGGTAAAAGGGTATAAACACCGACGCTGAAATCCACGTGGATTTTGATTCCATCGGAGGGGGGAGGAGGAGGGGTGGGAAGGGGAAGGCGAGAGGGGGGGGAGGGAGGGAGGGGAGAGGGTGCGGGAGGGGAGATTGAATCCGCTAGTGAAGTGATATAATAGTTGATCTGGGTAGTGATATGAAAATGTTAGCTTTGAAGTCTGATTAATTTCCGTCGATATTTATCTGCTCTGGTGTTGTGTCTAGTAGGTTGAGCTTAGGTCTAGGTGTGGTATATATCTACATGTCGCCTGGTCTCTATCTATTGTGTCTATTCTATCTATCTAATCTGTCTGTCCAATATGTTGATCTATCTAACCTCCTGCTTCTAAAATCTTTCTTCAGGTCTTCCCTTTGTGGTTTTGGTCTATCTAATATCTATTTATCTATGCTAGGTGGTGTATGAGGTGGCTAGTTGTATGGCGGGTTGTGGGGATTTTTATATATTTGGGTGGGGAGGGGGGGTCGTATGCATATCCGATTCGGGCGGGGGGGGGCCCGCGGCATAAAATCGAAGACGGTGAGGTGGGAGTGATTAGGGTGTGGGAGGAAAGATTGTTGGCTTGATGAAAACAACGTAGGTTTTATCAAACAGTGTTTTCCCTTCGGCTTGTGGGTTGTTTTGACCATTACGGAGATTGTCTATTGGGCTTGTGCAGGCGTTGTTTTTTCAAGGGATCTGGTAACTATCTGCGGCGGCCGAGGTGAAAGTACATGCTATCACAGGTTGTAGATGAAAAGTCTTGAGAAACTTTAAAGGAAAATTGCCTTTTAAAATGAGAACACAGATGACCGCATGCCTTTTATCTTTTAGTCTTTCTGTTACAAACATTAATTGAGCCATAAAAGAAAAAACAGTAATTTGAAAACTATGAAAACTGTCCCTTCAACCAAAAAAACATAACAAAAAAAACCAGAGTGGATATGCCACTTTATTGAAAACAATAACCCATAAAATTCTTTTTAGTCTTTTATCTTTTATCTTTCTGTCAGCAAACATTAATCTGGAGCTATAAGAAAACAGTGATTAAACGGTAAGAAAATAGTCCTTCAACCAAAGTACAGTAATGTACTAAAAAATCAGTGGATATGCCCGACGTTTTATGAAAGACAGACGAAAGAGAGCTTCGTGCAACAAGGTAAGTTGTGAAATTACCAGTGAAGATGTTAAAAAGAATTCTTAGTGCTAACAGTTTTTTAAAGAATATCTAAAAAGAAAAAGAAAAAAAAAATATGCCACTTTTATTGAAGAACAGAACGAAGAAAATTCAACAACATAAAAAAAATCATACTACATTAAAAGGAAGAAAAATAAGTAAAAAAAAAAAAAAATTAAAATAATACACCGCCAACTTGCACTGCAGGCCATGGGTGCCTTCCGTACAGCCCGAGAGACCCCGAGCGCGAAGGGCAGTGGCGCGTATCAAGTCTGCTCGAAGCCTGAGTGTCCCGCAGTTGATGCAAGAGCCCATGAGGAGATCCGCGTGAAGCTTAAACACCTGGGGTTCAAGAGGAGACAGATGTCCTATGCAGAGGTGGATTTTCAACGCAGGCTTCGAGAGAAGAATTGACTTAGACGGTGGTGTAAGTCAGAGTGGAGTGGAAGTCCAATGGTGTGGGGGAGTTATCTCTCTCTCGTCTCTCTCTGTCTCTCTCGGTCCGTCTACTCTCCTCTCTCTCTCTCTCTCTCTCCTCCTCTCCTCTCCTCTTCCTTCTCTTCTGCTCCTCATATCCCTGTCCCACTGTTTCGGTCGCTCTCCCACTCCCCTCCCCCCGTTCCTTCCTCTCTAGGCTGGGCTTGCTCGCCGTATTCTCTCTGCCCTGCTTCCCGCTCCGCTCGTCGCGCACTCGGGTCGGGCGCGCGATCTCGCGCGCTCGCGACGTCGCGGTCGGCGGGACCGCCGGTGGTGGGGTGGGTCTGGGTAGGGGTGGTTCCGGAGGTTGGAGGCTGGGCCGTCGCGGTCCGTGGCTCGGCCGTTCGGGGGGCCTCTCGTCCGCTGCTCGTTCCGCCCCGTCCTCTCGTCAAGTCTCTCTCTACTTCCCTTCCTCTGCTCTAGTTCTCTCGCTCTCTCGTCGTCCCTCTCGTACCCTCTCCTCATCTCTCTGCTCTCCTCTCTCTCCCTCTCCCCTCGTCTCCTCTCCTCTTCCGTCTCTCTCATCTCTCCCTCCTCGCTCTCGTCGTCTTCGCTTCGTCCGCCTCGCTCATCAATCTCCCGCTCCTCTCTCTCGTGCATGCCCTCCTATCCATCCTCTCTCTTACACTCGCTTCACTCTCATCTTCTCCATGTATGTGTGTGTGTGTGTGTGTGTGATGTGTGTGTGTCTATATAAGTATAGGTATATACTATAGATATATATATATATAGTATAATATATATATATCATATATACTATAGAGTGATGATATAATATATATCTTCTTTTTCTTCTTTCTTCTTAATATTTTTTCTTTTTTCCGTTGTTTGTTTGGCTGCTTTGTATTTTGCGTTATCCTTAAATTGATTTGGTTAGAAAAGAAGATTAATTGCTCTCGATAAGGAAAAGCCTGTTCGTTAGAAAAGGCTTTAGCGTTATCTTCGGTTAGAAAGGAAGAAAAATGATTGTCTTGACGAAAACTGCGAAGGTCCTTCCGTAATAAAAAAAAAAAAAAAAAATAAAAATCCGACATCTCGTATGGGAAATTTTCACATCCTTCAGCTGGCTTCACTCGAGACACTTCATCTTCTTATTAATGATGAATAGAATAAAGTAAAATAAATATATATTTTTTTCTTCTTTTCTTCGTTTGCTTTCTTTTCTTTCTTTCTTTCTTTTTTTCTTTCTTTTCTTTTCTTGTCTTTCTTTTCTTTCTTTCCTTTTTCTTTTGTTCTTTCTTTTCTTTCTTTATCTTTTCTTTTCTTTCTTTCTTTCTTTTCTTTTCTTTCTTTACTTTGTCTTTCTTATCTTCTTCTTCTTTCTTCTTTCTTTCTTTCTTTTCCTTTCTTTTCCGTTTCTTTTCTTTTGTCTTTTCTGTGTCTTTCTTTTGTCCTTTTTCCTTTCTTTTTTTAAATTCATAATTTGCAAAAGTAATTTGTAACGCCTGAAAAATCATTATATTTTTCTGTCCTTGTACCTTAAGGCACGGCCCACAGCACATCAGACCAGTTTGTCGATGTTTGGGCGAGGGCAACCCAAAGAAGATTCATGCGTCGGACATACAACGTACAGAGAATTGTTTATTTATCTGACAGATATATATTCATTTTAATTCTCTCCAATACCGGTAGATATGCGTCGGGACTTGATAGATATTATTTTTTTATATCTGTGTATATGCATGTTCTTAAATATTTCCTTGGTATATATATATTTTTTTTTTTTTTTTTATCATGTGTATATTGCATGGTTCTTAAGTACCTGTGATATATTAGTATATATATAATAATATATATATTTATATATATATATAATATATATATATATATATATATATAGTATATTTTTTTTTTTTTTTTTTTTTTTTTTTTGTTTTAATTCTGTGTATATTGCATGTTCTTAAATTATTGCTTGAGGTGCAGGCGGAGAAACATTTCAAAAAAGACGCGACATACCATAGGCCATATGGACCTATACCCTGTTTATCCAGAAAAATTTAATTCCCCTTTTAAAACCCCGTTTTTCCACAATTCGTAGCAATTGTGATTGAAATATTTCAATTTTTTGCAGTCGTGATTGTAGTAACATTACTAGATTTATCAGGGAAATACAGTTGCTAGGAAAAAGATGATTTTTTTTTTTTTTTTTTTTTTTTTTTTTTTTGATAATGAGTTTTTCGTAGTTTTTCCTATATCATTGCAGACAAGTTTCATCGCTTTTGTTCGGCGATTATTTCATCTTTTTATAACTGGCAGAAAATAGGAGGGAACAACACAAGCTTGACGATGCAAAGATTTCCACAAATTCAGGATGATAGAATATGGAAATTAAGGCTTTGGTCATTTTATACAGTGGTAAAATTATTCGTGTGAAAAAAAACAACTGCAGAAATGTAAATCAATTCCTTTATTCTTGTCTGTTTACTTCTTTCGCTTTCTTTATGATAACTACTTTTTCTTTCCTTTTCTGTTTCCTTTATTCTTTTAAACACTCGGTTCTTTCCTTTCCTCAATTTCTCCCTCTCTTTATCTTCTTTTTTTTTCCTTTCTATCTTTATCTCTTATTTCTTTTTCTGCCTTTCTTATCTTCCGAGCTCTATTTTCCTGTCCTTGTTTATCTTTGTTATTTTACCTTTCTTACTTTCTTTCCTTCCCACGTGCTCTTTCTTTTCTTTATTTATTATTTCTCTTTTTCTTTCTTTCCCCTCTTTATATTTCCTTTTCTTTCTTTCATTCATTCTTTCTTTCCCTCTTTTTTTGTCTTCTCTCTTCCGCCGTTTTTCTTTTCCCCCGGCCCCCGCCCACCGTCCTCCCACTCTTTCTTCTTTTTTATCCTTCCTCTCTTATTCAAGTTGTTTCAACCTTTCAAATTCTTCTTTCCTTCTGTCTTTCCTTCATTCTGTCTTTTCTGTTTCTTTCTATTTTTGGTTTAACTGTTCAGCTCCACTTGTCTCATCGCTTTCCCTTTAACATGACGGTTTTTTAATGGCTCAGTTTGCCAACGGTAATCTGTGGGCCGGATGAATGTCTCTCTCTCTCTCTCTCTGTCTCGGTCACGTCCTCTCTCTCTCTCTCTCTTCTCCTCTCTATGAACATCTTCTCTCTCTTCTCTCTCTCTCTCTCATCTCTCTCTGTCGGGGTCTCTCCTCTCTCTCTCGCGTCTCCTTCTCTCTCTCTCTCTCTTCTCTCTCTCTGCTCTCTCTCCTCTATCTCTCTCGTCTTCTCCTCTTTCTCTTCTGCTCTCTTCTCTCTCTGTTTTCTCCAATCGCCCGGATCTGCTGCCTCTCTCTTGCCTCTCACTCTTCCTCTCCCTCTCCTCTCTCTCTCCCCTCGTCGTCTCTCCTCTTCTCTCTCTCGTCTCCTCTCTCCGCCCGTCCTCTCTCTCTTCTTCCCTCTTCTCTCTCTCTCTCTCTCTCCTAGTCTCTCTTCTCTCTCTCTCTCTGAGTCTCTCTCTCTCTCCTCTGTCCCTCTCTCTCTCTCTCTTTCCTGTTTCTCCCCTTCTTCGTTTTCCCCTCCCTTTCCCATCCCCTTGCATCCGGCTCCTATCCTTCCCCTCCAAATCCCTCTTAACGCCTCCCTTCCTTCCCGTCCCTATACCCTCCTTCCTATGCCCTTCTCCGTCACCTCCTTCGCACCCTCGCCTCCCTTACCCTCGTCTCCCATCCCTCCTTCCCCGCCTCCCTCCCGCTCCCTCCTCCCTTTCCCTACTCTCCCATCCCCATCCTCCCACTAGACCCCCTCTCTCTCATGCCTCCCTCCCTCCATCCCTCCTTTCCCTCCCCCCTTCTCCCATCCCTCCCCTCCCTCCCCTCTCACATCCTAGTAAAACATCTCTTCAAAACCAACCGGCTCAATTGAATCCCCATCCCCAATCTCCTCCCTGAAGCTTAAATCACCTGTCATCTTTATCGAATCGAATAAACAGAACGTTTAATAATAGTGAAGTCTTTTTAGCCCAGTCCCCACCTCCTCCTCCCCACCTATCCCCCCCTCGGCCTCTTTCATTGTCTTCCTTTCTTCTCTTTCTTACTCACCTCTGTCTCCCTCTCCCTCCTCTTCCTCTTCTTACTGTCTTCCTCTCCTCCCCCATCCCCTTCCCCCTCCCTCTATCTCCCCTTCCATCCCCCCTCCTCCCCCTGCCCTCCCCACCTCACCCTATCTCCCTCCTCTCCTTACTGTCTTTCACCATCCCCCTTCCCCTCCCCCTCTCCCTACCCCGACCTCCATCCCCACCCATCTAATCTCCTTTCTCCTGTCTCCTTTCCTCCCTCTACCTTCATCCCCTCCCCTCTCTCCCCTCCATCCCCCTTCCCCTCCTCCCCACATATCTCCTTCCTCCCCCCTCCATCCCCTTCCTCCCCCCTCACCTATCTCCTTCCTCTCCTTACTGTCTTTCCTTCCTCCCCCTCCCCTCCCCCCTCTCCCTACCCCCGACCTCCATCCCCACTGCCCCCCCCTCCCTCCCCACCTGTCTCCCTTCCTTTCTCCCTGTCTTTCATTCCTTCCCCATTCCCCTCCTCCCTTCTCTCCCCCTCCATCCCCTCCTCCCCACCTATCTATCTTCCCTCCCTCTTTCTCCCCTCCTCCCCCCATCCTCCCCACCTATCTCCCTTCCTCTCTCACTGTCTTCCTTCCTCTTCCCTTCCCCTCCCCCTCTCCCTACCCCAGACCTCCATCCCCACTGCCCCCCCCCCTCCTCCTCGCCCATCTCTCTCCTCCTCCCCAACTTGTGTTCGTTTTCTGTCGTCCGATTCCGTCGCCAGATCGATTTTCGTGATGATTATCTCTCCCTGTCAGTCTGTAATTTTTATTTTGTTCCTTCTTTTACTTCATTTTTTTTTCTTGTTATTTTTTTTTTTTTTGTTGCTTTTCTTTCTTTTTCTCTTTTCATGTTATGTTCTTTGTTGTTTGTTTGTTTGTTTTTCTTTTCTCTTCTTGGTTGTGTTTTGTTCGTCTTCTATTTCTTTATCTGTTTTGTTTGCTTTGTCTCCTTATCTTTTTGAATCTTCATCTTGCTACAACTCATTCTCTCTCTCTCTTCTTTCTCTTGCTTCTTTTTCTTCTTTCTTTTTTTGCTTAATATCCCGTCTTCCTCATCATCTTCTTCTTCCTCTTCCTTCCCACCTCTTCCTCTTTTCCACCTCCTCCTCCTCCTCCTCCAATCCTTCTCTTTCTCCTTCTTCTCTCTTCTCCTCTTCTTTCTCCTTCTCCTTCTCCCCCCTCCTCCTCTTCTTTTCTCTTCTCCTTCTCCCCCTCCTCCTTCTTCTTTCTCCTTTCCTTCTCCCCTCCTCCTCTTCTTTCTCCTTCTCCTTCTCCCCCTCCTCTTCTTCTTTCTCCTTCTCCCCCCTTTCCTCTTCTTTCTCCTTCTCACCCTCCTCCCCCTTTCCTTTTCTTCCCCCCCTTTCTTCACCTCCCTTCCCCCTTCCCCCTTCCCGTCCCTTCTCCCTGGGGCAGTATCACCTGTTGACCCAAAGATGAAGTTTCTGACATGTTTGGGACAAGTCATGACGGACATGGCGATTGTCATTTTCTCTTTCTCTCTCTCTTTTTCAAGCTGTTTTTTTTTTTTCTTTTTTTTTTTCTTTACGTTATCTTTCGTTCGAATCGTCTATTTTTTTATCTTTTCTATCTTGTTCGTTTCATTGTCTTCGCTATCTTTATATATTTATCTCTATCTATATCAGTCTCTGATAGACATAGATATCTATGTATACATACACAAAATGCATACATACATACACACACACACACACACACACACACACACCACACACACACACACACACACACACACACATATATATATTATATTATATATATATATATATATATATATATATTATATATATATATATAATATATATTATATATATATATATATATATACATATATAATATATATATATATATATATATATATATATATATATATTATATATATATAATATATATATATATATATATATATATATATATATTGGTACCTTTATTTCCATCGTATATCTGTATTTCCATCTTTATTTACTCCTATTCCCCTTCCTCCTCGCCCCTCCTTCGCCACTCTTGCAACACGGGCTTCCCTTTGCAACCGAGAGCTGGAAAAGGTTCTTACGAGATCAGTGCCGCTGATAACATCACTCAACAGATACTTTAAGGCGCTCATTGCGACGACTTAGGGGAAGCTTAGGGGAAAGGGGGGGGGGGATGGTAGGAGGGTACGGGGGGGCGGTGTGGGGTAGGTGGGGTGGTGTGGGGTAGGTGGGGCAGGGAAGCATGCAGGACTGTGGAAGGGAAGGGGGGGAGGGGTGGTAGGAGGGTACGGGGTAGGGACGGTGTGGGGTAGGTGGGCGGTGTGGGGTAGGTGGGGGGCATGCAGGACTGTGGAAAGGGAAGGGGGGAGGAAATTCTATTTTGTTGGTGGTGTTGCGGTCTGGAGGCGGAGGGGGTAGTGTGGGGGAGGGAGGGTGTAGGATGGGGGTTACTGTGTGTGGGGGGGGGGAAGTTTGTGGTGGGGTTGCGTGGGAGGGGCCAGTGTGTGTGTGTGTGTTTTGTGTGTGTGTGTGTATGTCTGTGTGTGTGTGTGTGCTTTTCAGACAAATATATTCTCTATACATGTATGTTCTATTCGTGTTTATACCCCCCTCCCCCCATTCCACAATCCCTCCCCCCACCTGCTCCTAGACCCACACTCCCCCACCAATATTCATCGGTGAGAGAGCAAGAGAGCATAAAGGAGAATTAGAAGAGGAAGACAGAAGGGGGTGGATTGGAAGAGGAAGGAGAATACATAGACACAAACAAACACATTCATACATATTACATACAAACAAACATATATACACACGCAAATAAACCCACATACATAAACAAAAAATCACATATACATAAGCAAATAATAAATATACATATAAGCAAACACACACACATACAAACAAACAGACAAAACACACACACACACACACAAACAAACATACAAACACATACACACAAACAAACAAACACATCAATCAAACAAACATACAAACAAACACATAAACACAAAGAAACAAACACATCAATCAAACATACAAACAAACATATACTCACAAAGAAACAAACACATCAAACATACAAGCAAACCAAACAAACACATCAATAAACAAACAAACAAACAGGTAGACACGTAAAACTCCAAGTCCCGTTTGCCGCTTCGTGCCGTGAAGGGGTTGCCGAGTGACATTTATGGTCGAATTTCCTCTTATAAACTCGCACCTCGCTTCTCCAGGCCTTCAGTATCGGGTTATGCCGTGGTTGGGGAGGGTGTCATTACGCGTCTATGGTGCGCTATGGTGCCCTGACGTCTATTGTATGGGGAGAGAGGGAAGATGAGGGGAAGGGAAGGGAGAAAGAGGGGAACGTGGGTGTTTTGGGGGAATGGCAGGAGGATGGGGTGATATTCATATATATGTGTATGTGTGTGTGTTATGCATATATATATATATATATATATATATATATATATATATATATATATATATATATATATATATATATATATATAATATATATATATATACGCATTATGGAGAGTGAGGAAAAGGAGACAGAGAGGGGGGAGGTGAAGAGAGAGAGAGAGAGAGAGAGAGAAGAGAAGAGAGAGAAAAAAAGAGAAGGAGAGAAAGAGAGAGAGAGAGAGAGAGAGAGAAAGGGAAAGAGAGAAAGAAAAGGGGCAAGAGAGGTCGCGTCTGTACGTGCGTGTGTTCCCCCATTCCCCCCATGTTAACCAAATCACATAAACATTTCTCCTCCCTTTCACGCGTTCGCCCCCCTCCCCCCCCCCCCCCCGGTGAGTACAGGAATACCCCACCCTCCCCCCATCACGTACCCCCACCCCAAGCCTTCCTCCTCCTCCTCCTCCTCCTCTTCTTTCTACTCCTCCTCTTCCTCTTCTTCCTCCTCCTCCTCCTCTTCTTCTTTCTACTCCTCCTTCTTCCTCTTCCTCTTCTTTTCTTCCTCCTCTTCCTCTTCTTCCTCCTCTTCATCTCCTCTCTTTCCTCCTGCTCCTCCACCTCTTCTTCTTCTTCTTCCTCTTCCTTTTCCTCCTCCTCCTCCTTCCCATCCTCATCCTCATCCTATCTTCCTCCTCCTCCTCCTCCTTCTTGTCCTCATCCTCATCATCCTCCCCCTACTACTACTACTACTACTCTCTGCTATCTCCCCAGCATCTCCCCCACCTCAATGCCTCTACGTAAACCCCCCATTTCCACCTGAACTCCTCCCAACCCCCTACCCCACCAATCGCAACCCCTCTCCAACCCCCACACTAACCCGCACCAACCCCCAACCCCCACCCACCCCTTCTTCAACCCCCTACACTAACCCAACCCCAATCAATCGTAAGCACTCTCCAACCCCCACACTAACCTCCACCAACCTCCAAACTCCCACCCACACCTCTTCAACCCCCTACACCAACCCCTAACCCCCACCAATCTCAACCCCTCTCCAACCCCCACCAACCCCCAACCTACCTCCCACCCCTCTTCGACCCCCTTACCCCAACCCCATCAATCGCAACCCGTTACCAACCCTCGTCCCAAACCTCGCCCCCATCCCCACGCCCCAACCCCCACCCCCCACCCCCACCCCACGCCCCCCCCACGCCCAACCCCCACCCCCATCCCCACGCCCCAACCCCACGCCCCCATCCCCACGCCCAAACCCCCACCCCCACGCCCCACCCCCACGCCCCCATCCCCACGCCCCACCCCTACGCCCCACCCCCATGCCCCAACCCCAACAATCCCCCGGTGCAAATGTTTATACGCGGCCAAAAGACAGTGATCGTCACTATAAAGTCGGGATTTACGCGCCATTCGCGATGATCTTAAAGCGACGAAAAAAAAAAGAAAAAAAAAAAGTTGAGACAAAGGTGCCAAATGTCGACCTTGTTGATGCGATCTTTGGCTGTGGTTGTGGGCGTGATGGTGGAGGAGTGTGTGTGTGGTGGTGGGTGGGTGGGTGGGTAGGTGGGTGGGTGGTTAGATGGGGTGTGGGTGGGGTGGTTAGATGGGTGTGGGTGGGTGGTGGTTAGATGGGTGTGTGTGGGTGGGTGGGTGTGGGTGTTTATGCGTTTGGGGGATGTCCTAGTGATGTGTTTTGTGTGTGTTTATGGTTGTGTCATCTCTCTAACTATCTGTCTGTCTGTCTGTCTGTCATCCTCTATCTATTTATCCAACTATCTATCTATCTGTCTGTCTGTCTGTCTGTCTATCTCTGTCTGTCTGCCTCCTCCTCTCTCTCTCTCTCTCTCTCTCTCTCTCTCTCTTCTCTCTCTCTCTCTCTCTCTCTCTCTCTCTCTCTCTCTCTCTCTCTCTCTCTCTCTCTCTCTCTCTCTCTCTCTTTCTCTCTCTCTCTACCGCTTTCGCTTTTTCACCTGATGACGTCTCTCTTTTCTCATTCTCTTATCCTTTCCTTCTAGCGCTACCTATCTTTATCTCACCTTTTTTCTCCCTCTTTCTTTCTCTTCTTCTATCGCTCTGTCTGGCTCTGCCTCTCCTTCTTACTCTTCCGCCCCCCCTCCCCCTCTTACCTGTCTGGCCTCTCTCTCTCTCTCTCTCTCTCTCTCTCTCTCTCTCTCTCTCTCTCTCTCTCTCTCTCTCTCTCTCTCTCTCTCTCTCTCTCTCTCTCTCTCTCTCTCTCTCTCTCTCTCTCTCTTCTCTCTCTCTTACGCTTTCGCCTTTGCACCTGACGACATGTCTCTCTTTTCTCTCTCTCTTATCCTTTCCTTCTAGCGCTACCTATCTCTCTCTCACCTTTTTTCTCCCCTCTTTCTTTCTCTTCTTCTATCGCTCTGTCTGGCTCTGCCTCTCCTTCTACTCTTCCGCCCCCTCCCCCTCCACCTCTTACCCTCTCCCTCTCCTCTTTTTATTTGAAGTAATTACTGTTCTAATGAACAATTTGCATACACTTACCCTCAGCCAAGGAAGATTAACCAAAGACTACCCTACTACTTCTTAACATCATAACTTTGAAGATAAAGGAGTTTAGTGGGGCTCGAAGCAGGCAGGTTGGGGAGAGATGAGAGAGAGTGAGGAGGAGAGAGAGGGGGGAGGTAGACAGAGAGAGAGTAGAGAGAGAGAGAGAGAGAGAAGAGAGAGAGAGAGAGAAGAGAGAGAGAGAGAGAGAGACAGGGGGGGCAGGAAAGAGAGAGAGAGGGGTGGGAAATAGAGAGAGAGAGAGACAGAGACAGAAAAGAGAAGAGAGTGAAGGAGGAGAGAGAGGGAGCGGGGAGAGAAAGAAGAGAGAAGAAAGAGAGAGAGAGCCAGGCAGACAGACAGAGCAGTAGAGAGAGATCGAGAAAAGAGAGCGACAGAGAGGGAGAGAGAGAAGAGAGAGAGAGAGAGAGCGGGGAGAGAAAAAAAAGAGAAGAAAGAGAGAGAGAGAGCCAGGCAGACAGACAGAGCAGCAGAGAAAGATAGAGAAAAAGAGAGCGACAGAGAGGAGAGGGAGAGAGAGAGAGAGAGAGAGAGAGAGAGGAAGAGAGCGGGGAGAGAAAAAAAAAGAAGAAAGAAGAGAGAGAGAGCCAGGCAAAAAGACAGAAAAGCAGAGAGAGATAGAGAAAAACAGAGCGACAGACAGAGAGAGAGAGAGAGAGAGAGAGACTTATCCTCCCCAATCTTAATGAAACAAACACCAAAGCTCTCTATCCAACGAGCAAAAGGAACAACATCTCGTAAACTCTCATGTAACTGTCAATAAAAGGATATAAAGTCTAGGAGAGAGAGCGAGAGCGAGAGATAGTGATAGAGAGAGAGAGAGAGAGACAAAGACAGAGACAGAGATAGATAGAAAAAGAGAGAGCGTGACAGAGACAGAGACAGAGAGAGACAGAGAGAGAGAGAGCAGAGAAAGAGAGAGAGAGACAGAGAAAGTGACAGAGATAGATAGAAATAGAGAGAGAGACAGACAGAGGCAGATAGAAAGAGAGAGACAGACAGACAGCCAGCCAGACAGACAAACAGATAGACAGAGACAAAGAAATTATATCACCTGAGCAAAATTGAAAGCAAAAAATGTAGAAAGAGAACGAGACAGAGACAGAGAAAAACCGACAGACAGACAGACAATGAAAGAGGCAGAGATTGAACCCCCCCTTCCTCCTCCCTCCCCCCTTCCCCCCCTCCCCCCCTCCCCCCAGCTACCATGAGTGAAGCCTCGCTCCATCTCCATTCGAAGCGGAGTTAGTGAAGTGAGGGACATAAAATTTACCAGCGCCGAAACCTCGTTGGTTCTCCTCTTCGCTCTCCTCTCTTCTTCTTCCTCCTATTCTTCTTCTTTGCTTCTTATTATTTCTTATTCCTTTTTCCTTCTTCTTCTTCATCTTTTTCATTTTCTTGCTATTCTTCTTCTTTTCTTCTTATTATTTCTTCTTCCTTTTTTTTCTTCATCTTTTCACTTTTCTTTTTTTCTTTTTTTCTTCTTCCTCTTTATTTCTTCTTCTTCGTCTTCTCTACTTATTTTCTTTTTTTTTTTGCTTCTTTGTCTCTTCTTTATCTTGCCTTTTCTGTAATTCCCTTATTTTATGATGCTCTTAATTTCCTTTTATTCCCGTAACTACCTGTCTACTTGTCTGTCTATCGATGGATCATATTTTTATTATTATTCTTTCATCTATATATGTTTTATCGTCCTTGTTATCCACCTTTCTTAATGGTTTCTAGTTGCTTTTGTCTTATACATTGTATTTGACGTTTTGCATTTCCTTTGTACTTCTCTTCTCTTCCCTATTCCCTGTACATCATATATAAATCTTTTGATTCCAACTCCCTCAATTCTCCCTTTCCGTTTCTCCTTCCGTATTCCTCCATTTTCCTTCTTCTCCCCTTTCGTTTTCCTTTATTCATCATCTCTATTAATCCTCCTTTCGACCTTTACAGTCTCTGCCTCGGCCTTTCTCTGTCTCTGTTATTATGCTTTCACGTTTTAATGCGTTGGTTTAGGTTTATCCCATTTCCCAATTTATCTTCTCTGGTTCATCTCCTCTGTTCGCCTACCGAGTCCTTTTCCCTCCCTTCTCTCTTCCTCTTTGGCTTACCCCGCCCCATTCCCCCTTCCTCTTATTCTTCCTCTTCCATGTTCTCCCAGTTTCTTCTTCCTTTCATCTCTCTTCCGGTTTTCTTCATCCTTCCCTTCTCCATGCACCGTCCGCCTCTTCTCTGTCCCCGCTGTTCTCTAGTTCCGGTCTTCCTCCTCCTCCTCCTCCTCCACCTCTTCCTCTTTTTTCTTCTTCTTCCTATTCCTCCTCCTCCTCCTCCTCCTCCCCCTCTTTTCCTTCTTCTTCCTATTCTCCTCCTCCTCTTCCTTCTCCTTCTACTTTTCCTGCTCCTTCCTTTTCTACTCCTCCCGGTTCCAGTTCTCTCTTTCACTCTCTTCACTCTTTACTTCAATTTCTTTTCTTCCCTCCTATCCCAGCTCCCCCCCCTAGCTGTCCAGTTCCCTTTCCCCCTCCCCCTGACCTAATTCCCCTCCTCCTTCCTCCTCCTCCTCCTCTTTCCTCCTCCTCCTCTTCCTCCTCCTCCTCCTTCCTCCTCCTCCTCTCCTCCTGACCTAAATCCCCTCCTCCTTCCTCCTCTTCCTCCTCCTCCTGACCTAATTCCCCTCCTCCTTCTCCTCCTCCTCCTGACCTAATTCCCTTCTCCTTCCTCCTCCTCCTCCTCCCCCAATGCTCTTCCTCCTCCCTCCTTCCCTCGCTCTCCCCCCCTTCACCCCAATGCCCCTCTCCTTCCTCCCTCCTTCTCCAGGTTCCTCCTTCTCCCCAAAGGTCCCTCTCCCCTACCTTTAGCCCCCAGCTCCCCTTAACCCTCTCCCCTCTCCATTAGCCCTCCCCTCTCATCTCCCTTAGCCTCTCCCCTCTCTCCTTTAGCCCTCTCCCCTTAGCCCTTACCCTTAGCCCCCTCCCTCTACCCTAGCCCCCTCCCTCTGCCCTTAGTCCTTCCCCTCTCCCTCTCCCTAGCCCTCTCCCCTTAGCCCTCTCCCCTTAGTCCTCTCCCCCTCCCTTAGCCCCCTCCCCTTTCCCTTAGCCCCTCTCCCCTCTCATCTCCCTTAGCCTCTCCCCTCTCTCCTTTAGCCCTCTCCCTTAGCCCCCTCCCCTCTCCCCTCTCCCTCTTTTTGGACGTGACGAAGGCTTAAGTTTGAAGCTCAGAAAACGAGCCTAGTTGTGAACTAGACTTATTATATATAAAAAATCGCAACGTAATAGAGATAGGGATTAGTGATAAAAGGGTGAGGAGGGGAGACGGGGAGATTAGGGGGGAAAAGAATAAGGGAGGGAGAAAGGGAGAGAAGGGAAGGAGGGAGGGGTGAGCGGAAGGAGCAGGTGAGAGAGGGAGCGGAGGATATATGGGTAGGAAGGAAGGGGGAAGGGAGGGGGAGGGGAGTTAGTGAAAGGGTGGGAAGGGGAGGAGAGGAAGGTGAGGGAGGGAGGGAGGAAGAGGGGAGGAAGGGGGGGTGATAGGAGGAGAAGAGAGAGGGGAAGCGGATTATGAGGATCAACCACATAAATATTCATGAGGTGCACGACAGCTGGGCGATTCTATGAGAATGAGATCGTAGGGGAGGACGAGGGAGAGGGGAAAGGGGGAAGGGTTGCAGAAGAGGGAGAAAGGGGAAGAGAGGCAAGAAGAAGGGGAAGAGAGGCAGGGAGAAGGGAGGGAGGCAAGGAAGAAGGGGGGAGGGAGGCAAGGGAAGGGGAGGGGAGGGGAGGCAGGAAAAGAAGGGAGGAGGGGAAGGCAAGGAAGAAGGGGAAGAGATGCAGGAGAGAAAGCAGGCAAGGAAGAAGGGAGGGGAGGCAGGGAGAGGGGAGGGAAACAGGGAGAAGTGAAAAGGAGGCAAGGAAGAAAGAAAGGGAAAAGAGTCCACAAAAGGGATAGAGCAAGGAGATGAATCAGCAAGAGGTTACAAATAGGGAGAAAAGAAGCCTCAAAAGAGGGAAGAAGACGGAGAAGGGAGAAGGAGGAGAGAATAAAGAGAGAGGGGAGGGGGAGGGGTCGCAATAAAGCAGCGGCTAGAGGGCTCGTGACAGGACCCAAAGCAAGGGATAGACACGGTCGCGGAGGCGGAGCGAATGAAAAAGATTGAAAGGATAGAAGGGTGATCGCCAGGCCGGGAGAGACATGAATGGGCGAGTCGGAAAAGGTCGTAGAGCAAAATGGCCCATTGGCCTTGCCGAGGGGGGTGGGGGTGGGGAGGGGTGGGGTGGGGAGAGGTGGGGGTAGGGAGGTATGGGTGGGGAGAGGGGGGGTTGGAAGGGGCCAGAGGGTTGGGGTGGGGTGGGGACAGTGGGGGTGAAGGAAAGGTGGGGTGTAAGGGGCCAGAGGGTAGGGGGGTGGTTGGGAGATGTGGGGTTGGAAGGGACTAGGGTAGGGGGTAGGGGAAGGGAGAAAAGAGGGGAAGTGGGCCTTAGAGTGGGGTAGGAGAGGTGGGGGTGGGAGGGCCCCGGACAAGGAGGGGAGGGTGGGTTGAAAGAGGCCCTAGAGGGTATGGTTCTGGGAGCGGGAAGGGACTGGACAAGGGGTAGGAAGAGGTGGGGATAGAGGGTGGGGAGAGGGTTTATAGAGGTGGATAGGGTTATAGAGTGGATAAGGGTAGGGCAAGGAGAACGGGTGAAGGGAGCCGGTGGGGGGATGGGGGGGGAGAAGGGAGATGGAGAATGGGAAGAGAAGGAGGAGGAAGATGGAACTGGATAGAGCAAAAAAACGGAGCTGGGGGGGAGGGGTAGATAGCGTGGGTAGGGGCGTTATTGGAGGTGTTGGTTAGAAGGAATAAGGTGGAGGATAGAGGACAAGGTGGAGGCAGGAATAGGGAAGAGAGCAGAGAGACAGAGGGAGAAAGGGAATAGGGAGGAGGGATAGAGAGATAAAGGGAGGAGGAGGAGAATGGGGATGAGAAAAGGGAGGACTGTCCCTTATGTTTGAAGATAATCACAATGGGATATGTGTGCGTGTCTGTCTGTATGTAAGTGCATTTTTCTTCTTTTTTTCTTCTCCTTCTTCTTCCTCCTCCTTTCCTTACTCCTCCTTCTTCTTTCTCCCCATCCTCATCCTCGTTCCTATCCTTATTCACATCTTCATCCTTATCCCTATCCTCATTCTCACCCTCGTCATCCGCATCATCCTTCTCCTTCCCCATCTCCTTTCCTTCTATCTATAAGAGAGATAAAGAAAAAAAAAAACATTCTCATTTGAATACTAATGATATTGCGTCATTGCATTTTTTTTTTTTTTTTTTTTTTTTTTTTATTTTATTTCCAAATACTTTTTTGGTTTAACTATCCTCCATCCTCCTCTTATCTCTTATTACCATCCCTCCCTTCTGAAATCCGCATTGTGCTGCTCTTTCTATATATAAAACACCACAAACTCATTACATCCAGCATAAATTTACTTCACACGCGGCAGACAGACAAAACAAATGCATTTCCGCTCCCGCAATTAACCATGAAAAAACGACAAAAACAAAAACAAAAACAAAAAAAGAGAGAGAGATCCTGCGAGTGACTTATTCTTTAAGAATTCTTGACGAATTGCCCGAAGGAAGGAGCGAGCAATTAGTCAATGGCTGAGAAAACGTTGGGTCGCCGCGCGCTGTTGAGACTGATGCTAAACGTTTCAAATGCGTGTTGATGAGGAAACGTTTTTTTTTTTTCATTTCTCCGTTTTCTTTGTCTTTACTTTTCGTTTTTTTTTCTTCTTTTCTTTTTTTTCTTTTTTGTTAAGCGGGGTAAGTGTCTTTTCTTTTTCTTTTCTCTTCTCTTTCTTTTTCTTGGGCTTTTATTGTGTGTGGGTAAGCTTTGACACAATATGAGGTGGGCTTTGTGGTGAAGATGCTCTATCCATTTCTTTCTCTCTCTCTCTCTTCTCTCTCTCTCTCTCTCTCTCTCTCTCTCTCTCTCTCTCTCTCTCTCTCTCTCTCTCTCTCTCTCTCTCTCTCTCTCTCTCTCTCTCTCTCTTCTTCTCTCTCTCTCTCTCTCTCTCTCTCTCTCTCTCTCTCTCTCTCTCTCTCTCTCTCTCTCTCTCTCTCTCTCTCTCTCTCTCTCTTTCTCTATCTATCTATCTATCTATCTATCTATCTATCTATTTATCTATTTATCTATCTATTTGTCTCTCTCTCTCTCTCTCTTCTCTCTCTCTCTCTCTCTCTTCCTCTTCTCTCTCTCCTCTCCTCTCTCTCTCTCTCTCTCTCTCTCTTCTCTCTCTCTCTCTCTGCTCTCTCTCTCTTCTCTCTCTCTCTCTTTTCTTTTCTCTTCTTTTCTCCTCTTTCTCCTCTCTTCTTTTTTCCCTATCCCTCTCCCAATCCCTCTCTCACTCCTTTTCTCCCTCCTTTCCCCACTCCATTCCCACTTTCTCTCCATCTCCCTTTCTCCCCACTTCCTCTCCAACTCCCTTTCCCGCTACCTCTCCCTCTCCCAGTCCCTTCCTCCCTCCTTCTCCCTCTCTCTGCCCCTCTCCCTTTCCCCTCCATTTCCACTCCCACTTCCTCTCCCTCTCCCTTCCCACTGTCTCCACTATCTCCACTCCCTTCGGTCCCTCCCTCTCCTCCTTCCTCTCTCCTCCATCCCCTTTCCCTCTCCCTCCCCATCACAGTCCTTTCCCTGCCATTTCCTCTCCCTCTCCCTTTCTCCAATTCTCCTCTCCCTTCCTTCTTCCCCCTCCCCATTTCCTTCTCCCCTCTCCCTCTGCCTCTTCTTTTCCCTTCCCTTTCCTTTCTCCTTCCCCCATTTCCTCTCCCTTTCCTCCTTTATTCCTTCCTTCCTCCCCTTTCTCCTTCCCTTTCCCTCCCCTTGCCCCTCCCATCCTTCCTCATCCCCACTCCTCTCTTTTTCTCCTTCCCCATTTCCTCCCCCTTTCCCTGCCCTCATCCCTTCTCCATTCCCTACCTCCTCTCTCTTTCTCCCCTTTCTCCCTCTTTCTTCCTGCCTAAATCCCCACTCTTATCCCTTTTTTTCCTCTCTCTCCCTTTCCCTCTCCCTCTTTCTCCTTCTTCTCAAACTCTCCCCTCCCACTCCTTTCTCCATCCCATTCCTTCCACTTCATCTCCTTTTCCCCTACCATCCCTTTTTCCATCTCTCCCGGTCTTTCTCCCTCCATTCCCATTCCCCCTTCTCTCCCTCTCTCTTTCTCCTTCCCCATTTCCTCACTCTCCCCCTCACCCGCTTTCCTCCCAAATCTCTTCTCCCTCCTAAAATTCCCCCACCTCCTCTCCCACTCTCCTCATCCCTTTCCTCCCTCCTTCTCCCTTTCTCCTCACCTTTCTTCCTTTCTCTCCCTCGTTCTTCTGGTGTCAGTAGATTGGCCTGGCACCCTGTTCGTTCCGCTTGGCACTGACCTTTGTAGCGTTGTATGTAAATAAGGCATCTGATCCATTCTCCTGTTGGAACGAATCGGCGAAGGGTGGTGTTTGGGAGTGTGTAATACAGTGTTGCGTCGAATAATCGCCCTTACGAACTGGCTGCGTAACGTTATATTCGCCCTGAGATTACGAGGGGTCGGTGGCGCGTGGGGGTTTGGTTTTTTTTTGTGTTTGTTTGTTTGGTTTGTTTGTTTTTTTTTGGTCTTGTTTGTTTGGTGGTGTTCTTGTTTTGGGTTTGTTTGGGTTTGTTTGGGTTTTATGTTAGTTTTTTTTCTTGGGGGGTAGTTTCTTTGGGTTTGTGAGTTTTTGTGGTTTTGTGTTGTGTGTTTTGTGTGTGTGTGTGTGTGTGTGTGTGGTGTGTGTGTGTGTGTGTGTGTGTGTTGTGTGTTTGTATACGTGTGTGTGTGTATGTGTGTGTGTGTGTGTACGTGTTTGTGTATATGTGGCGTGTGTGTTTGTGCATGTGTGTGTGTTTGTGTGTGTGTGTG
>NW_020868708.1:418602-421102 GCF_003789085.1 Penaeus vannamei
ATCACTATTGTCATCATTATCATTATCATTATCCCCGAAGGAATGGACGAAGGAAGAGGAGGAGGAGAAGGAGAGAGAAGGAAGGAAAAGGGGAAGGGGGAAGAGAAGGAAGGAAGGGGAAGGGGTGGAAAGGAGGGGGAGGTAAGGGGGAGTCAAGGGAAGGGGGAGGAGAATGAGGAGGATAAGGGGAGAAAGAGGGAGGCAAAGGGGGGGGAGAAAGGGAGGAGGATAAGAGAGAGAATGGCAAACGCGAAGGAAAGCGAAGGAGGGAATGAAAGAGAGGGAGAAAGATAAGAGAAGGAGGGAGGGAGATAGGAAGGAAGAAGGAGAAGAAAAAGAGTAAGAGAAAGTAGATAAGGAGAAGAAGAGGAGGAGAGGATTGATAGAAGGGCGGAAAGGGGAAAAGAGGGGAGAGAAGGGAGATGGAGTGAGGGAAGACGATAGCGGAAGCCCCCCTCCTCCTTCCTCCTAATATGATGGAAAAGGAAGTGGTGTCATTAGGATCCTCTCCTTCTGTCGTTTATTGCTGTTTGTTTCTTGTCTCTCTTCTTTCGCTCTCTCTCTTTATCTATCTCTCTGTCTATCTATCTATCTTTCCATCTCTGTCTACCTAATCTCTCTCTCACCGCTCTTTCTGTGTCTCTCTCTTCTCTTTCTCTTTCTCTTTCTCTTCTGTCTCTCCGTCTCATCGTCTCTCTGTTCCCTCTGTCCTCTGTCTGTCTGCTCTCCTCTCTCTCTCTCTGCATTCTTCTCTCTCTCTTCACTTCTCTCTCTCCTCTCTCATCTCTCTCTTCTCTCTCTCTCGCTATCTCTTCTCCTCTATTCTCGTCCTCTCGACTCTCCTCTCTCTCTCTCGGCTCTCATCTCCTCGTCTCTCTCTCTCTCTCTCTCGTCTCCGTCTCATCTCATCTCTCTTCTCAGACGGGCTCTCTCATCTCATCTCTCTCTCTCTCTCTCTCTCTCGCGATCCTCTCTCAATCTCTCTCTCGTCTCTCTCTTCTTTCTCTCACTCTCACACTCTCTCTCTCTCCTTTCTCTCTTTCTCTCAGGCTTCTCCTTCTCTCTTTCTCTCTTTCTTCCCTCTCTTTCTTCTCGCCTCCCTCTCTCTTTCTCCTTCTTTCTCTCTTTCTCTCTTTCTCTTCTCTGGCCATCTCTCTCTCTCTCTCTCGGTCATTCTCTCTCTCTCTCATCTCACTCTTCTCAGGTCTCTCTCATCTCTCTCTCTCTTCTCTTCCTCTCGATTCTCTCCCTCTCTCTCGTCCTCTCTCTCTCCTCTCTCTCTCNTTGTCATTCCCTTTCACGCTCTTCCACTCACCTCACATCTCTGTCTTCCTCATCCTTAAATTTCTTCTCACCACCACTATCTTCTCCATCCCCTCATCCATCCTCATACTTCCCCACTCTCCTTTATCTCCTTCTCACCCCTCCTTTCCCCTCTTCTGTTCTGACATTGTTGCACGTGAGTTACCTGTTGACTCGGACTACCTTGTCATAAAATCTGCAGAGTGCCTCATGGTTGATATGATGATTATCGATCTGCTGAAGTCGTGATTAAAAGCTATGTCATGCTTGACCTCGCCATGCGTTGCCGTTTCAATCGACCTTAGTAATGAGGTCAGGTCATGATATTTTTGGTAAGTTGATATAGAGGTGTTGGTATTCTTATTATTCTTATAAGAGTCTTCCAGAGGTCGATTGCTATATAAGGAGAGAGAGAGAGAGAGAGAGAGAGAGAGAGAGAGAGAGAGAGAGAGAGAGAGAGAGAGAGAGAGAGAGAGAGAGAGAGAGAGAGAGAGAGAGAGAGAGAGAGAGAGAGAGAGGAGGAGGAGAGAGGAGAGAGAGAGAGAGAGGAGAGAAAGGGAGAGAGAGAGGAGAGAGAGAGAAAGGGAGAGGGAGAGAGGGAAGAGAGAGAGAGAGAGAGAGAGAGGAGAGAGAGAGAGAGAGAGAGAGAGAGAGAGAGAGAGAGAGAGAGAGAGAGAAAGGAGAGAGAGAGAGAGAGAAAAGGGAGAGAGAGAGAGAAAGGGAAGAAAGGGAGAGAGAGAGAGAGAGAAAGGGAGAGAGAGAGAGAAAGGGGGAGAGAGAGAGAAAAAGGGGAGAGAGAGAGGAAGAGAAGAAAGAGAGAGAGAGAGAGAACGAGCTTCTTGCAGTCTTCTCCTCGTTATTATTTGCAATCCTCTGTCTACCCAGTTTTCCTCTCCCCTTCTCCCCTTCCAAATTTACACTTCCCCTTCCTTTTATCCTCACCTCCTTTCTCATTTTATGTTCCCTCCATCTCCATTTTGGGCCTTATTTTTTCTGTCCTCGCCTCCTTCTCTTATCATTCTCTTTCTTCATCCTATCTTTCTTCTCCCTCTTTCCCTTCATCTTTCTACTTCCCTTTCTCGCTCTTTCTCTTATCCATGGCTCTTTTACCCAATTTAATCTTTTGCCTTTACCTCGCGATTTTGTATTTTCTTCCAACCTCTTATCAACCTTCCCAACGTCAATTTACTTATTTCCT
>NW_020868709.1:7500-27247 GCF_003789085.1 Penaeus vannamei
CTGTTTGGCTCTCTGTCTGTTTGTCCTCTCCCTCTCTCCCTCTATCTCTCTCTCTCTCTCTCTCTCACCCACTCTCCCCCTCCCCCTCCCTCCTCTCTCACCCTCTCTCCCTCTTTCTCTCTCTCTCTCACCTACTCTCCCCCCCCACCCCCCTCTCTCTCTCTCTCACCTACACTCCCCCTCCTCCTCTCTCTCTCTCTCTCTCTCTCTCTCTCTCTCTCTCTCTCTCTCTCTCTCTCTCTCTCTCTCTCTGTCTGTCTGTATGCCTTTGCGACGCGTTTGTTCATCTGTCTGGCAGTATGTCTTCTTCCCCTCCCCCCCTCTCTTTCTCTCCCTTTTTCTCTCTAATATCGGGGACTTTAAAGCAACAAACAACCAATAGCTATTCAATAAGATAGCAATTTCAAAACAAAATATACATTATGAACTAAGAGCAAACTGCAACAGTTCATTATTGCTAAGATCCTAAAAATACCTACTACTGAATATAAAGTAATGTGAGCTGTAGTGACTTTATATATGATGCTGATAATTATTTCGTATAAATGCAATGAAACCTGTTTCTGGTTTTCAAAATTATAAATATGATCGGTGCAATTCATGTGAAAAATCACAGTAAACCAAGAAAAATATAATTTTATGAGCTACCAGAAGTGATGAAAAATACCACAAAAGAAAGAAAGAAAAATCATACTGGACTCTAGCCTTTGATTGCCACGAAAATAAAATCACAACAGTTTCCAGCACTGGCAAAAATACGCATGACAACATGAAACCAAGATATGTGACATGTCACACACGCTGCCTCTTGTGTAAACCGCAGGTGATCCTGTTGTCATTATTGCTGTCATCCTTGATAATAATGGGCTAACATTACCCATATAATTCTTATAATCATCGTTATCATTATCATCGTAATTAATATTATTATCATCTCTCTCTCTCTCTCTCTCTCTCTCTCTCTCTCTCTCTCTCTCTCTCTCTCTCTCTCTCTCTCTCTCTCTCTCTCCTTCCCTCCCATCTCCCTTGAATTGCAACATGAGTTTCCTTGCTCTGTGACGATTCAAAACATGTCATGCTAACGGTAAATGTGTAAAATGCTCTTTTAGTTCTATGTGTATTAACTTTTTTATTCAACAAGCTGTGTGGATCCTATTGAATTATCAATTGCGTTGGTTTGCTTATTCGTGTTTGCTGGTACTTCAAAATGCACGTGTTGCACTGCAAGCGATCGCTGTTCCACGGAGCCCGATTTGGCGCTGTTGATCCTGCTTCCGTTTCATTTTTATTTAATTAATTAATTCTATTTTTCAACTTGTGTTATATATTGGAATTCTTGTGTAAAGGAAAAGAACACGAAATGAAAAAATAAAAAAAAAAATAGAAATGTATATCGTCTCAGCCGGGAATTGAACTCGGGCCTACGGTTTTGAAGACCGTCATGCTAACCGTTACACCACAGAGACTTGCTGATAAGGAGTTCATAAATGCTTTAAATTGTTACAAACAGTGATGCACGGACATGACAATGTCTTCAAAACGATGATGAAGTTGGTGACGGTGATACGATGATAATGATGATGATATTCAGAGCAAAAGTAATGAAGGTCATTTGTCATCATGGTGGGGATAGTGTATACATGTTATGAATGAGAAAGCAGTATTACTTAAAACGACTATGATTAAAAAGAAAGAAAGAAGTTAAACACTAATTTACGTAGTATATATATATATATACATATATATATATATATATATATATAATATATATATATATATATATATATATATATATATGTGGTGTGGTGTGTGTGGTGTGTGTGTATGTGTGTGTGTGCTTTCACCCAGAGTAAAATGTCATATTAAACGTTAGTGTATACCTACCATTGTACTGAAATACGTCCAATCTTTAAAAATGAAAATGAAGTTGCCAACCTTTTTAAACACCCTTTCAAAATCAGTTTTCCTATAATATTCAGTAAAAAAAAAAAAAAAAAACAACAAAAAACTGTTCTAAAAAAATGTAGAGTTTTGTATGTATAATATTAGGATTTTTTTTTCTCTCTCTCACTATTTTTCCCTCTATCTATCTGTCTACTTGTCTTGCATTAAGATAAACAGAAAATATCGAGGAAGCAATTTGATTTAGGGAGGTAAGGTCATATGTAGTAAATCTCATTTTTTTCTGCCAGTTTCTGAAATATTACGAGAAACGTCTAGGTGGATTACGCACACTCAACTTTAAAAATGCGTTTGATAAGGTAAAACAGTAAGCCATTATAGCAAATTTATTAATCTAGGTGAAAGAAAAGTAGAAGAAAAAAAATCACGTGAATTAGGTTAAAAAGCCCGCGTGTGAGGCGCCGTGTTGGCGGGCGTAAGAGCAATCCCTTCCCTTTGAAATTCAAATGTCCGACGCCGCGTGTCGTTATTGTTTGAATTACTACACATCGCGACACAGTTCCTTTGTCAAACTCGGCGCCGAAAACAAAATAACATATACAGCCAGGAGTAGTACAACCAGATTCTTACTTCTGAACATGAGTGGAAATCAGTTCCAATCTCTAATTCTAATTATTGGTGTTCACTCGAATTCCTGTTAGACAAAATCTTGTTTCGATCATAAATTTCATATAATTTTCTGATCTGGTAAGTTTTTACCTAATGTATAAAAGAATACTCGTCTTAAGAATCTTCGAATGAATTCACATCCCCTTTATAAATTTTGCCAGATTTTATCAACCTGCAAGAGTTATCAGAAGTATGCCCTCAATTCAATGACATTTGATGAAAGTCTATCTCTACAAGTCAGTTTCCTAGAGGCTTTTTTCCTGCCATTTGTAGGCTTTGGAATAGATTGCCTTCAGAGATTGTAACTTCTCCGACTCTTGATAAGTTTAAAAAATCAGCTAACATGTTTTTCTTACGTAAATATATAATTTTCTATCTCATTCTTTCTCAGCTGTATCTTGACCTGCACTGACACATTCATGGTTTAAATCTTCATTTTCGCAAAGTGGCTCTTCCCATAGCTTACAACAACAGCAGCAACAACAACAATAATAGTAATAATAATGATGATTATAAATGGTATCAATATAAGAGAAATATAGTTTCATGGGAACAGAGTCAAATGAAACATAAACAAGATAAGGTGAACCACAACGATCCATTTCATACCAAAACAAAAAATAGCTATCCATATGATATAAGTTAACACTGGATCCAGCTGTCACAATGCAATAGTGTAGTGTTTCACACCTTGGTAGCTGTACTGTCTGGTTTGTTTTCATTCCGGACCATAGGTAGCATTCATTTATTTCATGACGCTGTGAACTACAGTGACAACAAACCTTTCATAATATATAAGTAAACATCAAGCTGCTGTAAAAAGGAGATCGTGCAGTTCGTTCAATGTTGCAATTCCAAAAACTCTGTAACCATGATTATACTAAATCGGATCTCATTGAAAACAGACCTATGCTTCTCTTCTGTGAGTTCGTGTTTCTTATCTGAAGTAGGCAAAGTGGAACGAAAACAACGCTAAACAAGACAATATAACAATATAACCTCTTTCCCTCCATCCCCATTTCCTGCTCCGTCTTGAGTTTTATTTCGTTTCCTTCATCACTTGTTCGTCCTCTTCTTCCTGCTCCCATTCTTTGTCTCACATTACTAATATAATGATTATTAGAGGAATAACAACAAAAAAAAAAAAAAAAAAAAAATCTAAAATTAAACCCTCCAATTCCTTCATACTCCTTCGCATTGTAAACACTGGAAGAAAGAGACAGAAACAGAAGTAGAAAAATGTATGGAACGGTAGGTAAGTAGATAGAGATGCAAACAGAAATGAATGAGGTCTTAGTATTGTATTTCTTATCTAAAGAAGGCAAAGTGGAACGAAGATAATACTAAGCAATGATAAAACAAAATTTGCTTCTTTTGCCTCTTTCCTTCCTTCCACCTTTCCTACTCCGTCTTGATTTTTATTTCTTTCTTTTTATCACTTATTCGTCCTCTTCTTCCTCCTCCCAGTCTTTGCTTCTCATACTACTAATATGACAGCAAACTTGTGAAAACGTGCATAAACACCAATAAACAACCAAGCAAATATACAGAAATACAAAAACCTAATTCCTTCATCCTCCTTCGTACTGTAAACAGCGAAGAAAGAGACAGAAACAAAAGGTGAAAATGCATATGGAACGGAAGGTAAGTAGGTAGTCCTGCAAACAGAAATTCTTGCAAAAACAACCAGTTGTGTCGTATCCGTCGGGGTTCGAACCCGAGTCTGTCGCGCAGGAAGCGACCGTCCTGCCCAGCACACCAAGGAAACATTTATTGTTTAGGAATTTTACTAGAACTGTACTGTCTGGTTTGTCTACTTTCTGTTCGTATTTAATTACGGACTAAAATAGTGTTCATATATTTAATGGCCCTGTGAACCACGTTGACAACAAACCTTTCAAAATATATTGGTAATTATTAGCTGCTGTAATTAAGAGATCATTCTTCACTCTTATGAAATCGTATTTCTTATCTGACGTAGGCAAAGTGGAAAATAACACCAAGCAAGATAAAATAACAAAATTTGCTTATTTTGCCTCTTTCCTTCCTTCCACCTTTCCTACTCCGTCTTGATTTTTATTTCTTTCTCTTCATCACTTGTTCGTCCTCTTTGCTTCTCGTATTACTAATATGAATGCAGACTTGTGAAAACAAGCATAAACACAAACATACAACCAAGCAAATCAAAGAATAAAAAATCAAACCTTCTCATTCCTTAAACTTTTTTTTTCAATATTTATTATGTTTCTTAAATAGCATAATTAGAATAGTAAATATTATATCAGAAATATTGATGTTATTTCCTTACTTATATATTTAATTTCATCCTCATCATCAGAGCTATAATCATTACTCCTATCTTTATTGTTCTTATTATCACTGTTATTTTTATTATTATTATCATCATAATCATCACGATTATTATAATTTTATTCTTATTGTTATCATTATCATCATCATTATAGTTATCGTTCTATTATAAGGATAATCAATTTTATGTTATCATCATAATCAAAACTGATATTTATACTCTCCTTATCATTCTTCCCATTCATGTTTATTCATTTTTTTCTATTGTAGTTTATTTCGTGGCTCCAGGTTCGTAAAATTTATAAAGGAGATTCATTAGTATTATTTGAAACTGTCTACGGTCGAATTTAGTATTCAGAAATTATAGAAAATTATCGATTGAAACCAGAGAGAGAGAGAGGGGGGGGGGGAGTCAGACAGATAAGAACAGAGAAAGAGAGAAGAAAGATTCAGACAGAGAGTGAAGGAGAGAAAGAAAGATATAGAAAGAGACAGAGACAGAGAGAAAGAAAGGGAGAGACAGGTAGACAGGGACAGAGACAGAGAGAGAGGAAGGCAGGGAGAGAGAGATAAGGTGGGAGAAACAGAAAGAGAGACAGGAGATAGAGAGAAAAGGTAGAGAGGGGTACAGAGACAGAGAGGAGATAAGAGAAAGGTCGAAAAAGAGTTCCGGCTGAAGTTAGGGAATGGCCGCGGTTCACGTTCAGCTGTTCGACTGCACCGACTGTCTTTTCGACTATTACACTATTTTGGAAGAGGATAAGGTTTTTGGTGTCTTATGAAGGGTTGTGCCGCGATGCCGTGGTTCTCACGACTGCCTTCGAAGCGGCAGACTCGGGTTCCATTCCCGGCGAAGACTAACACGCACTTTTTTTATTTTTTATTCTATCATCATAATCTGTAAACATTATCATTCTAATCTATATCATCAGCATTATCCTCATCATCATCATCATCATCATCATCATAGTCATTTTCTTTCTTATATTCATGGCCATTGTCATATCATAGTATTATTACTATTATCCTTAATATTTTTATTTATGTTATCATTATTTTTACTTTTATTATTATTATCATTACCATAATTGTATCATTATGATTGTTTCATTATCATTATCATTATATTTCAATGGTATTATCATCATTGTTATTGTTGTTGTTGTCTTTGTTTTGTTATCATTAATATTATCATTATTATTACTATTCTTATCATCATTTTTCTTACTATTATTGTCATCATTTTCATTATCAACATTAATATTGTCATTGCTGCTACTATCATCATCCTCATCATTATTATCATTATTACCTTTCAATTTATATAGGTAATTATTAGCTAGTGTAAAAAAGAGATCATTCTTCTCTCCTGTGAAATCGTATTTCTTATCCGAAGTAAGCAAAGTGGAACGAAGATAACACTAAGCAAGATAATATTTTTTTTTCCTCTTTCTTCCTTTCCATCTTTCCTACTCTGTCTTGATTATCCTTTTTCTCTTCATCACTTGTTCGTCCTCTTCTTCCTCCTCCCAGTCTTCGCTTCTTATTAATAATGCAATCATATGATTATGAAAGGACTAACAGCAAAATTACGAAAACGCGCATCAACACTAACCAACAATTAAGCAAACAAAAAATCCAAAATCGCTCCACTTCCTTCATACTCCTTCGCATTGTAAACACCGGAGAAAGAGACAGAAATAAAAGTAGAAATATGAATGGAACGGAAGGTAAGTACCCGAGTCTGTCACGCAGGAGGCGACCGCGCTAACCATTACACCACAGAAACGTAGGATACTTGAGAAATTTATTACAATTATATTGTAGCTTTTACGAGAACGCATATTACATTTGTGTATGTAATGTTACATACGTGTGTGTGTGTGTGTGTGTGTGTGTGTGTGTGTGTGTGTGTGTGTGTGTGTGTGTGTGTGTGTGTGTGTGTGTGTGTGTGTGTGTGTGTGTGTGTGTGCATGCTTTCATAAAAAGAGTAAGATGTATTAAACATTTTTGTACGCCTATCGTTGCACTGAAATATGCCCAGTCTTTAAATACCTCTTTTCTTAGCTCATTCAAAAACTTATTTCCTAAAATGTCCAATTAAAAGATAAAATCTTCCTATCTTCCTTCTCATCTCATATAAGCATTAGGATAAAGAGAAATCCTAGAAAAAATAAAGTACTTTTTTTTAATCCTTTCTTCCTTTGTACTTATTTTGTTGGGATGCCCACTGCTGTTACCATTATCGTTACTATCAATACTTTTCACAGACTTCTAAATCGACATTACCATTAGGATACCTATTTCAAAATTACCAATGAGCCATATAGTTTATTAACACTCTCGCTTGCAAGTCTACATTTATTTGTCGAAATTTATGGTAAAAGGAGTCATCAGTAAGAAGTTATTAAATCATTCCTAGATCACGAAAGGTTTTTTCACTACATATCTTTGTTATGTAATTGCATTCGTTCACCCCATATATGATAATAATTAAATCCCTCTATAACACTATCCATCTTGCTCATTTCATATTCTCATGTCTATATAACTGCATTCGTTCATCTCATGCCTATTCCCTTTGATGAGTGTTGGACAACTATGTGCTAATATCTATTATACAAAAGTCAAGATATCTAGTTATCGCCAATGATTCCTGCTCAATATGTAAAATAGACACCTTTGATTTTCTAATACATATGGCATTTTCTCCTCAACTCGCTACTTTTTCTTTGTAACCATTTAGTGGCCACTTCAATATTAACCTTCGAGGCGGGGGGGGGGGGTCGATTCCCGGGTCCTATTGTCTTTTCTTTCGCTTTCGCGGTCTTGAATATGCGAGTTTTATTAACAAGAAAAAATGAAGGCGCAAAAACATAACAGCTAAAACAAACAAACAAACATAAAGACGATGTATATCCTGTACGTGAGAAAGTCGTCAAAAACGCGTATGTCGCGAGCTGAAATTTAGAATTTTAACCTCGCTGTCTCCGGTTGAAAAGATTTTACTGTAAATGGGAAAGATATGTAGACAGAGAGATTTATGTAGTATATGTTTGTAAGTAGATGTAATGATGACTAATAATATACTTCTATTTTCAGAAAGACATAAATGACGTGGAATAAACATGAAAAAATCATAGCGTTTCCTTTTTCATTATCAATTTACATCTGTGGCAGAGAGAGAGAGAGAGATGAAGCACGTACTATATAAGGAAAAGATTACATTACTTTTTTCATAATGATTCTGTCAAAAAAGTTGCATACCTTCTACTCATAAAACTCACACCCGCCTCGGAATCATCTCGAGCTCGGTTCCCTCGTCGAGAGTTGCGTTCAGTCCTCCTCATCTCTTCTTTGATTCATCCGCATGTCTTCACAATTCCTTTAAGGTCTTCATCTCATTTCGAGTCTTACATAAATGTCTTACCTTGATAGTAATGCAATGGGCTAGAATAGTGGTGATGCGATGAGACGGTGAAACGATGGTGATTGGTGGTGATTGATGCGATGAGATGGTGAAGTGGTGGTGATGGTGGTGATGCGATGAGATGGTGAAGTGGATGGTGATGGTGGTGATGCGATGAGATGGTGAAGTGGACGATGAGATGGTGAAGTGGAGATGGTGATGCGATGCGAGATGGTGATCGATGACGATGAGCGATGGTGATGCGATGAGATGCGATGAGACGGTGAAGTGGAGGTGGTGACTGGTCGATGAGGTGAGGAACAGTGCGGTGTGTCTGGGAGCGGGACAGAGGAGAGATTGTGACGCGGTCGAGCCAGGCGCAGAAATCCCGTCCCATAGGCCTACGACGCGCGAGGAAGGTTCATCTCCGGCGACTCTTCTCCAGAGGTCAAGCGAAGGCCTTCCTCGGGGCACGACCTTGCTCTGTGGGGCTTCTCTGGCGCACGAAGGCTGATGGATGGATGCGCGTGTTTTGTGTGAGCATTCTGTGTTATGCTGCGTCGGTGAGGATGGGTAGGTGGAAGAGAGGGAGAGGTAGGGAGAGGCAGAAAGAGAGAGAGAGAGAGGGAGGGAGGAAGAAGGAAGAGGGAGGGAGGGGAAGAGAGAGAGGAGGGAGGAGAAGGGAGGAAGGAAGGGAGAGAGGAGGGAGAGGGAGGGGAGGGGTGGGGGAGGGAGAAGAAGGAGAGTGGGAGAGAGAGAGAAGAGGGAGGGAGAGAGAAAATTTGAAAAAGTATAGAAAAAATATAGTTTTTAATAATTGCCCTGTTCATACGAATGCGTGAAAACATTTTACAATAATATGCAAACTGAATCAATTCGTGTGTGCTTTCCTCCAAATAGTCCATGCATCTACGCTTAAGCATTAATATTTCTACAAGTTTAGTGAAGGAAAAACAATAGAAAATCTCTCTTATAAAACCTTCGGTGATAGCATGTCGGGATTAATAAATAATTAAAAAGAGTAAAAGTATTCCAGCTGTTACTTTTATATCTAAATGTATGTAATCCCAAACTTTGATATGAAATTACCAGTATTTCTATATTCTTTTCTTGACTCTTCCAAAAACATCTTTTCCCTAAAATATCCAGTAGTAATACAACCAGATTCTTACTTATTTCTGAACATCAGTGAAAATCAGCTATAATCTCTGAAGCATTTGGTAGATTTAATACTTGACTTTGAATGTTGGTTTATTTAACACTCCATGTCAAAGATTAAACAATAAATTTTGTAATTGTTTCTGTTCATTCCGATTCCTTTAAGATTCTTCTGTTTATATCGTAAATTTCGTACAATTTTCTGTTTAGGTAGCAGTGTTTACCCAAACGCAGTACGTTTTCAAAATAAAACATAAATTAACATATAACCTGTATTCACATACTTTCTCAATAACGTATATTTAAAAGAATACTCGTTATAAAGTTTTCGAATAAATGATATAATATATTATATGGTATCAATACAAAAAATTCTACTTGAAAAAATATCATGGGAATAGAGAGTAAAATAAAATGCAAACAATATATCCTGATAATAAGGTGAATTACAACAATCCATTTCATACCAAAACAAAAGATGCCTATCCACTAAATATAGTGTTAACATAGGATCCAACTGTCCTAATGCAATAGTAGTAGTATTTCACACTTTGGTGCATTCATTACTTCTTGACATTGTGAACTACAGTGACAACAAACCTTTCAAAATATATAAGTAAACATCAAGCTGTAAAAAGGAGATCGTGCAGTTCGTTCCATGTTGCAAGTCCAAACACTCTGCAACCATGATTACACTAAATCGGATCTGACTGCTAACAAACTTATGATTCTTCTCTTCTCTATGTTCGTTTGTTTTATCTAAGTAGGCAACGTGGAACGAAGACAACATTAAACAAGACAATAAAACAATATTTGCTTCTTCTTCTTTAACCTCTTTCCTTCGCCCTTTTCGATTCTGTTTTGATTTTTATTTCTTTTTTTGCTTCACTTGTTCGTCCTCTTCTTCCTCCTCCCATTCCTTGCTTTCTATATTACTAATGCAATCATATGATGATGGGAGGAATAATAACAAAATTGTGAAAACGCATAAACATTAACAAAAAAACAAGCAATTCTCGATTAAACAATTACCCCCCTAAAAAATGGAAAATCAAACGCTTAATCTTTTCAGACTTTTACACATTTCAGACTTGAAAAAGAGACAGAAACAAAAGTAGAAAGATAAAGAAAGGTAGAGAAGTAGATAGAATAATCCAAAAGAAATTCATGCATAAAAAATGTTTTATAGTCTCCATCGGGGTTCGAACCCGAGTCTATCGCGTAGGAGGCGACCGTGCTAACCACTACACCATAGAATCATATTTATAAATGTTGCTACAATACGAGAGAGAGAGGGAGGGAGGGAGGGACCGAAGGAGACAGACAGAAAAAAAAGGATGAATTGCGTGTATACGACCGTTAAAATGCTATCTGTTTACATTCACATGTGATTATGATATGCGTGGCATTATCATTTGTATAATTTGCAATTCATATATTATTCCGAAATAAAATTGTAATAGTGATCGCTGAAAGATATTTCCACCTCTCTCTCTCCATATATCGTTTCCGGTTACATAATGCTGCACAACATGAGCTGAAAGATATATGAGTTTGATTAAGCACGAATGACCCTTATTGAGCCACTTGTTTGGGATTTTTTTTTTTTTTTTTTAAATGGCTTCGAGAATGCAAATGACCCTACAGCAGAAAGATTTTTTCACCGATACGTTGACCCTGACGAAACATTTGAACGCGTTGCCTGGGATCGTTATCTTATGTTAATACAGCTGAACTTATCTAAATGTGGACTAATATTGAAGTGGCCACTAAGTGGTTACAAACAGAAAGTAGCGGGTTGAAGAGAAATGCCATAAGTATTAGAAAACTGAAGGTGTCCATGTTACATATTGAGCAGGAATCATCGGCAATAACTAGATATTTTGACCTTTGTATATAGGCATGAGATGAACGAATGCAGTTATATAGACTCATGAGAATAGGAAAGCAGTAAGATGAATAATGTAATAGAGGGATTTATTTTAAACATTTATGGGTATGAACGAATGGAAATATATTAGTAGATATATAATGAAGAGAGATAAGCTTCATTTGCGATCGAGGGATATATTAATAACTTATCACTGATGACTTCTGTTCCCACATATTTCGGCAAATAAATGTAGAATTGCAAACGAGTGGTAACATCTAAAAATAAACTTTATGGCTTTAACGGCAAGTAAATGAAATGAAAAAAAGGGGAAGCCGCTACGCCGGGGATCGAACCCGTGTCTACGATTTCACAGATCGTTATGCTAACCACTACACCACAGGGACTTCCTTGGTGATTAATGTTAAGTAGTGGAGTTTTATTGTTCATAAACATTGCTGCACAGACTTAGGCAAAAAAATATATTAGATGTATTAAATAAACGCAAGAATCCTAAATGGAATACGAATGAGTAGCAATGATTATGAAATCTGTTATCTATATAATGTGTGTGCGTGTGTGTGTGTGTGCGGGTATGTTGATATGATGTGTACATGTGTGTCTGTTAATGTGTACGTGCACATGTGTGTGTATGTGAGCGTGTGCGGCTACATGTGTCTGTATGTGTATATATATAAAGTATATAGTATATATATATGGTGTTATATAAATATGTTTGTATATATTATATATTTATATATATTCTATATATGCCTATATACATATATATGTATACATGCATATATATATATATATATATATATATATATATATATATATATATATATATATATATATATATATATGTACATATATATATATATATATATATATAATATATATAATATATATAATATATATATATATATATATATATATATATATATATATATATATATGTATATATGTATGTATGTGTGTATGTGTGTCTGTCAGTCAGGAAAGGAAAGGGCGAAGGAAAGGCGCGCGGCTCCTTTGAGAGGCAGAGGGCGCGCACGCTCCCCTCGAAAGAAATTTAGAAGAAAAGCTTTCCCGTGAGTGATTAGATGAACTGATAATATAAATCAAAGGATAAAAATATAACTAAAAGATTAAGAAGGGATAAACCAATAAACGTACAGAGACAAAAAGCAGTAGTATAAAGAAGGAAACGGGAAACTGGAAAGACGGGGAAACTTTTAAAAATATATATAAAAAGTAAGATAAGGGCTAGATAAAAAGACAAAAGATTCACACAGCCACACACATCACACAGAACATAAAAAGGCAAACTGAACATTAAAACGTAAACACAAGATAAAAACTGCTGTCAAGGTTGTCAATGTTCTCTTTAAGATCAAATCCAGGGGCCGGAGAGGCAGATGGAGGCGCTGGTGATGTGTGAAGAGGAACTCGACCGGCTCCGTCTCCGACAGCAGAGAGGGATAGAGCGGCTTGTTTCTCTACACTCTCCCTCTCTCTCTCTCTCTCTCTCTCTCTCTCTCTCTCTCTCTCTCTCTCTCTCTCTCTCTCTCTCTCTCTCTCTCTCTCTCTCTCTCTTCTTCTTTTCCTATTCTCCCTCTCCCTCTTTTTATTTCTCTTTCCATGTATCTATCTCAGGAAACCTCCTCTGTGTTACTCTCTCTCTTCCTCCCCCTCCCCCCCTCTCTCTCTCTCTTTTGCCTATCTATGGCAGCACCTCCCCTGCGTTACTCTCTCTCTCTCTCACTCCTACCCCCCTCCCTCTCTCTTTTCTAATATCTCTTGTCTATCTGTCTATCTCAGTACACCTCCCCTGCGCTACTCTTCTGAATAAGATGAAAACAAATAACAGGGCTCGAAAATGGACAGTTTCTGATTTTTAAAAATTCTATTATTATTATTATTGTTTTTTTCTTTTTTTTTTTTTCCTTTTTACATCTAAAAGGGTTCCTTTGGGTAGAGTTGCATGCGCATGAGAATAAATTCCTTTCAAAATATTAAGATTAATTTCGGATTCATCCCCATTGTACATTAGATTTACACACACACACATACACACACACACACACACACACATATATGTGTATGTGTGTGTGTGTCTGTGTATATAGGCCTGCATATGTGTGTGTGTATATATATATATATATATATATATATATATATATATATATACATATACATATGTATAATATATAATATATATACATACACAAATATATACCTACATCGATAATCCCACATTAGTTTTACTATCACAAGAGAACATTTTAAGCTTTCTTTTATCGATTTGCTTCTCTATCGATATTCATTTTGCATCTCATCATTATCATTATCTTTATCGTATCCACCTTGACTATAGTTCTGTTCATTTCATTAAAGATTCTAAGAGAAAATTGTGAGGTGATGTTGTAGACAAGGATTCATTTTTTTTTTTTTTGGACATATTTTCTTTTGCATTTCCCGTGCGAGTCAAACATTATCTTGTTCACGGACTTTAGATCTCCATTCCCTTGACCTTCATGCGCTGCTCAACAGTTCGAAGTCACCGCATCGCCCTGCAAGCGGTCGCTGTTCCACTGAGCCCTGATTCCGGTGCGCTGTTGGTCATGCTTGTTCTATTTTCATTCTATCGTTTGTTTGCTTGTTTGTTTTTTGAACTCGCGTTAAATTGCAAGCCTTGTCTATATGCAAAGGCAAAGAACGCGAGAAGAGAAGGTAAAATTTTCATTTTATAGTCTCCGCCGGGACTCGAACCTGGGTCTGCGGGTCCGTCTCGATCTTTCTCGCTCTCCTTTTCTCAGTCACTCTCTCCTCTCTCTTTCCCTTTCCTTTATCAATATCTTTTTCTCTCTTAATCTCTCTCACTCTCTCAGAATCATCTTCATTGGTATCAAAATCATTGTGCATAATTAGTATTATTTTTACCCTTTTTAAAGTTACTATTATCATTATCATGAAGAGAAACAGGAAAAGGGTAATCCGAAAAGATTGTCTATATTTGTAAGTACTCGTACATTTTTTTGTGTTCTTGTCAATTCTTTTATCTTTATTACTGCTGCTATAACCGTAATTGCTGTCATTAGTCTTAACGTTATTAGAATAATTATCAACACTGCTGCTGCCATTAGCGTATCCTTTTCATTATTTCATCGTCATTAGTACTATTGTCATCATGTTTTGGCCAGGACCATGATCACGCCTGAAAAGGCTTATATGCGGGTAGTCTAGTCTGTGTGTTATACTATTTCTTTTTTATGGTTTGCTTCCCATTCTGATGTCCTGGAAATTTCTGCTCAATTGTTTTAACCTTCCCGAGCCTCCTGAAAAATTCATTTTGAACGACTGCAATAATTTCACTCACATCTACGCCCTTTCACCCTGAACTTGTGTATTAGCAGTTTCCATACTTCGTTTAATTTGTGATACTTCTATAAACCAACCCTGTTCGCTGTATTAACCCTGTATTATCCTTTGGTCAGAGGAAACGCGCCTTCTTGTGACCTTCGGCTGGTGTGTCAAACTGCGCGAGGCTCGACCCAATAAACATTCGTTATACGGACATGCATATACACACAAAGGCCTATTATCAGTCTGGACATGTATATCTGCCGGACAGATTTATAAATGGATGTATATCTATCAAACAGATAGACAAATCTGCAATTCCATCTGTGCATATGATCGTATATTCAGTGGGTCAGGCCTCGCGCAACCTAATCAAACAGGCCGTTTGTTTGTATTGCGGACATTAGTTCCTTCAGATTACGTGGAAGCTGACGAATGAAATCCAGTAAGAAATTCGCCCGTTGACTCGTTTACCCTTGCATTCCTTCTGAATTGGAAACGTTTCTTATCTGTTGTTTGCCTTTATCAAGAAACGGTGTTCATTCTGATATCCGGTACCTTAGGCTTTTTTAACCTTCAGTTTATAATGATTTTAATACTTGTATGTTGATATAAAGAAAGATAATCGTCCTGCAAATGCAATTCAATTCATAGCAAACACACACACACACACACACACACACACACACACACACACACACACACACACACACACACACACACACACACACACACAGTCGCCTTTTACGACTATACTTTGGAAGTGTTCGTTTCACATCCCCTATCCACGTGTGTGTGTGTTTGTGTGTGGGTGGGAGGTGGGAAGAGATAGATAGAGACAGAGAGAGAGGTGAAGATGGAAAGAAAAAAATAGAGGGGAGAGAGAGACAGACATACAGATTCAATTCGCTAAGGAGGAAATTATAAAAAATAAAAGTGAATATAGTCAGATTAAATCCGTATCATTTTCTTTTATACAACTAAAAGCGAATTTTTACAGCAACGGCGATCAATATTGACACGAATGGAAGTGTCGCTTGTCAATCAACCGCTGTTACCCAAGGGTCGTTAGCACCAAGGACACCTATTGCATTGGGAGTATTCTCATTGCCAGTAAAATACACCAGTTACATGAGAGGCACAAACGCACAGATAGATTACAGAGTACAGAAAAAGAGTTGTGGACTCTCTCTCTCTCTCTCTCTCTCTCTCTCTCTCTCCTCTCTCTCTCTCTCTCTCTCTCTCTCTCTCTCTCTCTCTCTCTCTCTCATACACACACACAGACACATGTATGTGTGTGTGTATGTGTGTATGCACACACACACACATACACACAAAAAGTCTGCATTAATTTTACTGAAAGGGCACGTACTGAAAAGACGTGTTTAACACCTATAGAAATAGATATTGAATCCAGTTTGTGTAAAATTCGTATAAAAAAAAAAAAAAAAAAATACAATTTAACAGCATCTGCACTAGACACGCTTGACATTTCTGTCATAAGCATGATACTAGATAAAAGAAAGTAAATACACACACACTAAAAACCGTAATTACTGTACAGGCAAGTCATTATAATTTGCCTGAAAAGAAAGTAAGACTTTTCTGAACTTTATTTCGTAGTATATATATTGAAAAGTATGAGAACCATGATATGACCTATTGTTATGAATCATACTTGAGAAATCGCCGCGATTCATAGGCCTACATCCCGTAAACATAACACACCAGTAGGTTCAAACGATGACTTCATATGATAATGATGAAATTCATGATTATAATGGTGATAATTAAAATGATAATAACAAAAATAATGATAATAAGTACAATACTAATGATAAAAATTATACAGACAATAATGTTCTAGAAATGATAATGGAAACAGCCAGTTTGTTAAAATTATACGAGGTCCGACTCAATGAATATTCATTATACAGACATCAATATACACCCATCGGTCTAGACAAGCATATCGACCGGACAGATGGATGTTTAGATGTATATCTGCCAGATAAGGAAACTGAGGTGCCTTTATTTCTGCGCATCTGCATGTCCGTACATATGAATATTCATTGGGTGGACCTCGCGCAATTTTAACACAATGGCCGATAGAACATACATCCAAATGTTAGACATACGTACATACATCCACCCCTCTCTCTCTCTCTTTCTTTCTCTTTCTTACACACACTCTCTCTCTCTGATCTCCCTTACTCCATTTGCTCTGCCTCTTCCCCCTGTTTCCTCTCTCTCTCTCTCTCTCTCTCTCTCTCTCTCTCTTCTCTCTCTCTCTCTCTCTCTCTCTCTCTCTCTCTCTCTCTCTCTCTCTCTCTCTCTCTCTCTCTCTCTCTCTCTCTCTCTCTTCTCTTTCTCTCTCTCACTCTCTTCTCTCTCTCTCTCTCTCTCTCTCTCTTCTCTCTCTTCTCTCTCTCTGAATTCCAGACACCATGCACTCTCTCTCTCTCTACTTTAAATTTTAGTAATAATGATAAAAAAACAATAATAACAAGTGATGTTTACAAAATCATCACATCGTCTTAATAAGGTTAAAAATCATGCATCAAATGACTTGATAAAAAAGGTCTGGAATTTGTCTCCGCCGGGAGTCGAACCCGGTGTTCCCGCTTTAGAGGCGGCTGCGTTGACCGTTACACCTCAGAGACTTGGAAGGAAAAGTGTAGAAGAAATAATAAACGAGAGTGATTCTTTTTTTTTTTTTTTTTTTTGGGGGGGGTTCTGCATGTCTTATAAATGTGTTTGTTTATTTGTTTATTCATCTCTTTCACTAAGCTGCTCTGTTCCGAACCGTAAGTTTGTATAATGATATTGGAAGCAGGCTTTCTCGGATTAGGTTATTTTCCCTCCATGTATTTTATAATGACAATGACTGTCATGATGATAAACAAATGCACTGATACTACAAACTAATGACTAATATATATGGGGACGACAATGATTCTAATAATAAGCAAAAGTAAAAGAACAAAGATGTATGATAAAGGGTTATGTAATGGTTTTTCAATTATGAAATCTGTTTATTATAGCAAAAGTAATCAAATCAGCAATTTATAGAATATACATACATCACTGAAACAATAGTAATTGATCCCCCCCCCTCTCTCTCATGCTTTTATCCGTTGACGTCGGCTATTTTGGACCTTAAGTTCAAAAGTATTTTCATACTTGCATGGTGACGTAAATTGGAAGATAAGCATCGTTAAAATGTAATTAAATAAATAACAAACATATCAAATGAAGGTTAAAATTCCCAACAAGTGCATCACAGTAAGAACTGAAGCCAACGAATAGATTCTAAATATGGTTATAACATCAGTAAGAGATGGCGAGTGTGTGTGTGTGTGTGTGAGAGAGAGAGAGAGAGAGAGAGAGAGAGAGAGAGAGAGAGAGAGAGAGAGAGAGAGAGAGAGAGAGAGAGAGAGAGAGAGGAGTGAGAGTGAGTGAGAGAGTGTGTGTGTGAAGTGGAAAGAAAAATAGATGTAGAGAAAGAGGGATTGAAAAGAGAAACACTCCCAAACAGGTTCATTTTGCTGAAAAGGACACAATGATACTGGAAAAAGTGAACAGTATTCCCACCGGATGCACTAAAATCAAGTCCATTTAAGTTTCTTCTTCAACACTATATCGTAAGCAAAGAGGGAGAGGGACACACACAGGTAGAGAGAAAGAGAGAGAGAGAGAGAGAGAGAGAGAGAGAGAGAGAGAGAGAGAGAGAGGAGAGAGAGAGAGAGAGAGAGAGAGAGAGAGATACAGAAACCGATAAAGAGAACGAGAAAATTGAATATACATATATTTATATATAGAGAAAGACACTATTAATTCCTTTCTGAAAGAAAATGATAATCAAAATGTTTCTCAACAATGGAAACATTATAAGCAATAATTGCGAAATTTATTGTTAATCGTTGACATGGAGTGTTAAGTAGACCTACATTCAAGGTCATGAATTAAATCTACCAAACACTTCGAAGATTGAAGCTGATTTCCACTGATGTTCAGAAATAAGTATGAATCTGATTATATTACTATTGGACATTTTAGGGAAAGACAGATGTTTTTGGAAGAGTCAGTAAAAGAATATAGAAATGCTTGTAATTTCATATCAAAGTTTGGAATAACATATATTTAGATATTAAAGGAAATACCGTTATAGTTTTAAATCTTTTTTATTATTTCCCATTAATCCCGACATACTCTTACCGAAGGTTTCTTTATAAGAGTGATTTTCTATTGTTTTTCCTTCACTAAACTTGTAGAAATAGTAATGCTTAAGCACAGATGCATAGACTATTTGGAGGAAACCACACACAAACATATAACATTATATACTCGTGTAATGCGTGTTCTCCTAAAAACAAACATACAATTATAGTAAAATTTGGAAGTCGTAATATATGTTCCCGTGGTGCAGTGGTTAGCACGGTCGCCTCTTACGCGACAGACTCGGGTTCGAACCCCGATGGAGACGAAAGAGCTTAAATTTTTGTTTGCATCTATTTCTCTAACTTTCTTTATCTTTCTACTTTTATGTCTCTTTTTCCAGTGTTTAAAATGTGAAAAAGTATGAAAAACTTGAGCATTTGATTTTGGATTTTTTTCTGTGTTGGGGGGATTTGCTTGTCTATGTGTTAATGTTTATGCGCGTTTTCACAATTTTGTTGTTATACCTCCCATCATCATATGATTGTATAAGTGATATGGAAAGCAAAGAATGGGAGGAAGAAGAGACGAACAAGTGAAGCAGAAAAAGAAGTAAAAATCAAGACGGAGTAGAAAAGGGCAAAGGAAATAGGTGGAAAAAGAAACTAATATTGTTTTATTGTCTTGTTCAATGTTGCCTTCGTTCCGTGTTGCCTACTTAGATAAAATAAACGAACACATAGGAGAGAAGAATCATGTTTGTTAGCAATCAGATCCGATTTAGTATAATCATGGTTGCAGTGTTTGGACTTGCAACATAGAACGAACTGCACGATCTTTATAGCAGTTTTGATGTTTACTTCTATAATCATGAAAGGTTTTGTTGTCACGGTAATTAACAGTGT
>NW_020868710.1:0-10000 GCF_003789085.1 Penaeus vannamei
CATACGTACATGCACACGCATATGCACGCACACAAACAAACAAACAAACCCTCCCCTTCCTACACACAAACGAGCAAATAAACACAAAACCTTCTCACACACCCACAAACAAACAAACACAACCCTTCCCTCCCCCCTACACAAACAACCAAACAAACACACACAACCTTCCCCTCCCCCCCCACACACAAACAAACAAACACACACAACCCTTCCCCCTTCCCACACACCCACAAACACACACAACCAAGCAAACGCACACAACCCTCCCCCACCCCCCACCCCCCACACAAAAACAAAACACAACTAAACAAACCAAACACACACACGCCCATCTCGCCAAAGGTGTGACACCAAGGAAAAGAAAAACCCATTTCCTTCCGTAATTCTAATCTCTTTTGTTGCATTTCGCTTCGTCAGAGGAAATCCGAGGTGGGTAATTAATTCACCAAAATCCACTAAAAGGGAATATAAATGGGATAATATGGGTTGTGTAATGGAGGGAAATGGGAGGCAGTGTGGAAGAGGGGGCAGGAGATGGGAGGAGAGAAGGAGGGAGAGGGGATGGGAAGAGGAGAGGGAGACAGGAGGGACATGAGGGATGGAGGAGAGGAAGGAGAGGGAGAGGGATGGGGATGTGGGGAAGGAGAGGGAGAGGGGTGCGCGGGGGGGAAGGAGAGGAGGAGGGATGGGTAGGGAGAGGAGAGAGCGAGAGCATAGGGAATGGAGGAAGGAAGGGGCGAGGGAGGGAAGGAAGGAGAGGGACGGAGGGGAGGGAGAGAGGAACTGTAAGGAAGAGAAAATGATAAGGAATGAGGGGGAGGTCTTAGGGGACGGGAGACGGAGAGAGGGAGAAGGGAAAGGAGAGGGAAGACCGCCCAGGAAGGAGCGGCATGGTCGCGGACGAAGGGAGTAAAGAGAGGAAAGGAGAGGAGAAGAGGGGGAAAGAAAGAAAGAGTAGGGAGGAGAAATGAAAGAGAAGAGGAAAGAGGAGGAGGAGGAGGATAAAGAAGACGAGAAGATAAAATCAATTCGACTTATATCCTACAAAGCATCTCCTCACCAAAAGTTCATATCAAAAGTACCTGATCGTCAAAAGCTCAGACGAGAAGTTTTGCTTCCCTTTTCTCTAACTCAAAATGGATTAGAGAAAAAAAAAAAAAAGAAAGTAAGAAAATAAAACCAAACACCATCCTCGGAAGCGAAATTCCAGCTGAAAGTTTTAATCTAATCTTGTCGGGGGGGGGGGGTGGGGGGGAGGAAAGGCGAAGATAAAGATGAAAATAAAAGGAATATTTGATTCTGCATGATTCATTTGATTCGTCCTGTACAGTCCCGTGGGTACGAAAAGAATTTTTGGGAGGATTCCAAAGCGACTTGCAGCTCTGCTGAGAGGGAAATCTTGCTCTTAAGCCTATTAAACTCGGGGAAAATAATTCTCACATAAGAGACGGAGAGACCTGGATTTGAGGTTTACATGATGGAGAGACGCGATTCAGATTTAATTTTTTTGAAAATAAAAAATGACGATATATTATTTTTTATTGGCTTAATTGTTAAGAAATATAACTATACATGTATTTAATATACACCTATACATCCATACATCTTCGCCTCTCTATTCCTTTCTTATCTCTCCTCTGACTTCCTCTTCTCTGTTATCTATGCTCCTTTTTACACACAACACACTACAACAACGACACACATCACACACACACACAACCACACGCAACATATGTATATATATGTATGTTGTTTTCTTAAAATATATGACGCATTTAGCTGGGCCTGCCCATTGCTGGTGGTTTGTGAGTGTGTGTGCATTATGTATGTATGGTATGGTGTGTTGATGTCTTGTTTTTGTTGCATGGTGCGTACGCATTTGTGTGGTATGTTGATTTGCATGCTAGCGTTCACAACAGGGTTTGATCATGGCCCAAATTAACTTCACCTAAACAATGCTCGCCCACGCGTTGCAGTTCAGCGAAAGCGACTACCGACAGCTAGGAAGACGAAGCCAGGAAGGCAGAAGAGCGAAAGTATAGACGAAACGGGGGGAGACAAAGCGGTGAAAGGGAAGAAACGAAATATCAACGAACGGCGTGGGAGACAGAAAGGAGGGAAGGAGGAAACGAACATATAACGAAGCGGAGACACAAGGGAGGGAAGGAGAAGCACGGAAATGTAACGAAAATGACGGGGAGGACAGAAGCAGTTTGAAGAGACAGAAGCACGAGAATATAAACGAGAGCGGGAGACAGAAGGAGGGAAGGAGACGAAATATAACGAAGCGGGGAGACAGAAAGAGGATAAGAGAAACGGAAATGGATAACGCAAGCGGGGAGACAGAAGCAGGAAGGAGAACGGAAATTAAGCGAAACGGAGAGACCAGGAAGGAGGGTGAAAGGGAGAGAACGGGAAATCAATAACGAAAACGGGGAGACGAGAAGGAGGAGAGGAAAGAAACGAAAATAATAACGAAGCGGGGAGACAGAAGGATGGGAAGGAGAAACAAAATATAACGAAACGGACAGACATAAGGAGGATAGGAGAACGTGAGAATATGAGACGAAGCGGAAACAGAAGCAGGGAAGGCAGGAAACGAGAAATATAACGAAGACGGGGAGACAGAAGCAGGAAGGAGAAACGAAGTATAACGATACACGGGAGACGAAGGAGGGAAGGAAGAAACGAGTAATATGACGGCAACGCGGAACAGAAGGGGGAAGGAGAAACGAAATATAACGCAGCGGAGAGACAGAGCAGGTAAGGAGAAACGAATGTGATAAGCCGGATACGGGAGACGATAGGATAGGGAAGGAGAGAACGAAATGATAACGAGCGGGTGAGGAAAAGGGAGGGAAGGAGAAACGAAATATTCTGAACAAGCGACGAGACAGAAGCATGGGAAGGAGAAAACGCAAATATAACGAAGCGGGAGACACGAAGCAGGGAAGAGAAACGAAATATAACGAAAGCGGGGCAGACAAAGACGGGAAGGAGGGAAAGGAAACAGTATAAACGAAGCGGGGAGACAGAAGGAAAAGGAAGGGAGGTCAGAAATATAACGAAGCCCAGGGAGACAGAAGGAGGGAAGGAGAAACGAATATAGAGCGAAACGGCGGAGGGAGACAGAGGAGGAGAAGGAGAACGAAATATTAAACGAAACGGGTAAACAGAAAGCAGGAAGGAGAAACGAAATATAACGAAACGGAGGAAACAGAAGCAGCGGAGGAGAAGAAACAAATTAACGGAAAGCGGGAGACAGAAGGAGTGGAAAGGGAGAAGAGAAACGCAAAATATAACGAAACGGAGAGGACCAGAAGGAGGGACAGGAGAAACGAAATATAACGAAGCGGGGAAACAGAAGACAGGAAGGAGAAACGAAAAAACCGAAACGGAGGAGACACGAAGCAGGGAGGAGAAACGAAACGTATAACGATAGGCGGAGACAGAGGAGGAAGGAAGAAACGAAAATATACCGAAGGGGAGACAGAAGGAGGGAAGGGAGAAACGAAAATATAACGAAGCGGAGAGCACAGAAGCAGGAAGGGAGAAACGGCAAACATTAACCGATACGGGGAGACAGAAGGAGGAAGGGAGAAACGAAAATATACGAAGGCGGTGGAGACAGAAGGGAGGGAAGGAGGAAAACGAAATATAACGAAGCGAGGGGAACAGAAGCAGGGGAAGGAGAAACGAAATATAACGAAGCGGGGAGACAGAAGAGAGGGAAGGGGAGAACGAAATAATAACGAAGCGGGGAGACAGACAGGAGGGAAGGAGAAACGAACGATATATAACGAAGCGGGGGGAGACAGAAGGAAGGAAGGAGAAACCGAAATATAACGAAGCGTGGAGACCAGAAGGAGGGAGAAAGGGAGAAACGAAATATACGAAACGGTGGAGACAGAAGAGGGAAGGAGAAAAAGAACTTATAACGAAGCGGGGAGACAGAAGGGGGAAGGAGAAACGAAAGTATATACGAAGCGGGGAGAGCAGAAGGAGGAAGGGAGAAACGGACAATATAACGAAGCGGGGGGGAGGGACAGAAGGGAGAAGGAGAGAAACGAAATAATAACGAAGCGTGGGAGAGACAGCAAGGAGGGAAGGAGAAACTAAAATATAACGAAAACGGGTGGCGGAGACAGAAGAGAAGGAGAAACGAAATAATAAACGAAGGCGCGGGAGGAGACAAAGAAACGAGTGGAAGGAGAAACGAAATATAACGAAAACGGGGAACAGAAGCAGGGAAGAGAAACGAAATTATAACGAAGCGGGGGAGGACAGAAAGCAGGGAAGGAGAAACGAAAATATAACGAACGGGTAAAAACAGAAAGCAGGGAAGAGAAACGAAAATATAACGAAACGGGAAACAGCAAAGCAGGGAAAGGAGAACACGAAATATAACGAAACGGGGAGACAGAAGGGCAGGGAAGGAGAAAACGAAATATAACGAAACGGGGAAACAGGGAAGGAGGGAAGGAGAAACGAAATATAACCCGAACGGGGAGACAGAAGGACGGGGAAGGAGAAAACGAAATATAACGAAGCGGGGAGCGACAGGAAGGAGGGAAGGGAGAATACGAAATATAACGAAACGGGAGGACAGAAGCAGGGAAGGAGAAAGCGAATATGAACGAAGCGGAGAGACAGAGCAGCGGAAGTGAGAACGGAAATAATAACCGAAGCGGGGAGGACAGAAGGAGGGAAGGAGAAACGAACAATACTAACGAAACGGAGGAGACCAGAAGGAGGGATGGAGTAAGAACGAAAATAATAACGAAGCGGGGAAAACAGAGCAGGAAGGAGAAACCGAAAATATAACGAAACGGGGAGACAGAAGGAGGGAAGGAGAAACGAAATATAACGAAGCGGGGAGACAGAAGGAGGGAAGGAGAAACGAAATATAAACGACAAGCCGGAGGAGACAGAAGGAGGGAAGGAGAGAAACGAAATATAACGAAACGGGGGTAGACAGAAGGCAGGGAAGGAGAAACGCAAATTAACGAAGCGGGCGGAGGACAGAAAGGGCAGGGACAGGAGACAACGAAATATAACGTAACGGGGAAAACAGAAGCAGGGAAGGAGAAACGAAATATGAACGAAAACGTGGAGACAGAAGCAGGAGGAGAAATCGAAATATAACGAAGCGGGGAGACAGAAGGAGGGATAGGAGAAAGAATATAACGAAGCGGGGATGCCGGACGACAGAAGGAGGAAGGAGAAGAAACGAAATTATAAACAACGCGGGGGAAGTGACAGAAGAGGGAAGGAGAAGAAACGAAATATAACGAAAGCGGGTGGAGACAGAAGGAAGGAAGGAGAAACGAAATTATAACGAAGCCGGGGAGAACAGAGAACGAAAGGAAGGAAAAAGAATAATATAAACGAACGGTGGAGACCGAAGCAGGGAAGAGAAAAGAATTATAGACCTATCGGGGAGACAGAATGAGGGAAGGAGAACGAAATATAACGAAGCGGGGGAGACAGCAAGGAGAAAGGAGAAAACGGGAAATATAACGAACACGGGGAGGACAGGAAAGCAGGGAAGGAGATAACGAAAATATAACGAGCGGGGAGACAGAAGGAGGGAAGGAGAGAAACGAAATATAACGAAGCGGTGATACAGAAGGAGAAGGAGAAACGAAAATCATAACGAAGCGGGGAGACAGAAGGAGGGAAGGAGAAACGAAATATAACGAAGCGGGGAGACAGAAGGAGGGAAGGAGAAAAACAAATATAACGAAAAACGGGGAGACAGAAGGACGGAAGGAGAAACGAAATATAACGAAACGGGTGAGAAGAAGGAGGAAGGATTAAACGAAATATAACGAAGCGGGGAGACAGAAGGAGGGAAGGAGAAACGAAATATAACGAAAGCGGGGAGACAGAAGGAGGGAAGGAGAAACGAAATATAACGAAACGGGGAGACAGAAGGAAGGAAGAGAAACGAAATATAACGAAACGGGAGACCAGAAGCAGGGAAGGAGAAACGAAAATATAACGAAGCGGGGAGAACAGAAGGAGGAAGGAGTGAATCACGAGTGTACAATGCACGAGGGTCGTTTCAGTTATCCGGCGTCCTTTGTCGAGGTGACGATAATGTGCGGAGAATGTGATCGACCGTGACTTATGGTTTCGGTGCATGCTCAGGTGTTCTCTGTCTTCGAACCTGCTTTTTTTTTTTTTTTTTTTTTATAAGTTCTATGCGTTTCTGTTTTTTTTTTGTCTCTTCTCTTTAGTCCGTTTGTGTGTTTGCTTGTTTTTTTCTTTCTCTTTTAACTATCTTTCTGTCGATTTTTTCCACTCTCTCTTTATTTATCTTTCTATCTATCTTCCCCCCGGCTCTCTCTCTACACACAACGCGCACACACACACGCACCCACACACACACACACACACACACACACACCCACACACACACACACAACAACACACACACACAACACACCACCACACACACAACCACACACACACCACACACACACCACGCACGGCACGCACCCCCCCACCCCCCACACACACACACACATACCACACACACACCAAACCATACCACTACACCATGCTTACGTGTGTGCACATACATAAAATATAACGTACACACTATACGTCTTTTATCTTTTTAAGCGCATTGTTGTAGTTGTGTGTGTGGGGGGGGGGGTGAGGGGGGGGAAGGGGGGGTAAGGATGTAAAGTTCTCCCGGTGTCGATTTACACACCTTGAGGCGCTTGGTGTAAATCATTCTCGGTCGTTTCCGAGGCGGTCGTTGAGTCTGGCCGACAAGATTGGCGAATCGGGCAACGGTCGGTGATTCACGCGCGGTTGTCCGGAATCCGATTCGGCGGGGTTTTCTGCGCAATGGAAGGAGAATGCAAAAAAAAAAAAAAAAAAAAAAAAAAAGGAGATGCGAATTTTGTTGCATAGTTTCTGATTTTTTTTTTTTTTTTTTTGTGGGGATGGAAATTGTGAAGAAAGATGATGGTGAAAAAGAGAAGAAGAAAAGAGGAACGGTTGGAGAAAAATGTGTTAGAAGAGCATGTGGATGAACAGAGAAGAAAAGAAATATGTAACGAAGTAGTCATGGTGTTAAAAAAATAGATTATAAAAAATTCGTAGACTTTATTAACATTACAAGTACGCGAATTTGCTTACACCAAAGCTATTATTCATTACCTTACACATAAAAATGTATGAACATGAGCGTCTCTCAGCTATAAAAAAAAAAAACAATAGTATTTAATTTTTTAAAACCATATAAACACAAATATTAATGTGTCAGTTAATTAGAAAAAAAATTAACTTTCCGAATCAAAGAGTCCCTTCCAAAAACACCGCTGCGAGTTTGCCAGTTTCCTTCTTTTTTTTTTCTATCTCGTGGTATTTTTCCTTAAAAAATTGACCACTTATATAGGGATTTGTTCCATGTTTTGTTCCCTCAAAATGAAAGATGGCGCTAGCATTTCTGAACAACAATTAGCTCGCCATTAAGTTATACATCACCTATGAGGCTTGTACATATTTTTGCTTGATATACCCGGCTTATAAATCAACCACCACAGCCCAACCCGCCAAGGTGCACGAAGGAAGGGGCGTGTGTGGCTGTCCTCATTTTTTCACTCGGCCAGGAGAAAGGGCCCAGCTCGCAGGCATTGTCGCTAAATATGGATAGTACATGCTTAGTAATGTTGCAAAGACCTATAGCATATGTGCAAATGGTATACACCCGGTTATTGCATTTAAAACCTATTAACATTTGGTTTTACAGACACATAGGACAAACAACATACATTTCCAAATGAATGATAGAGTTGATTAGATAGATTAGATATATAGATAGAGATAGAGATAGAGATAGAGAGAGAGAGAGAGAGATCTGACACTAAGTATCTCGGACCCAGGATGAATGCGAACGAATTTCCAGAAGCTGCCATGAGAGAGACGTATCGCCTATCGACGATGCAACCGAGACGAGAACAAGGAGAGAGAAGAGATAGAGCAGAGACAGAGAAAGAGAGACTGACTGGAGAGAGAAGGCATGGAATGGCGGAGAGGAGGGAAGGGCGCAGAGGGAGGGAGGGGAGATGGAGAGACGGAGATGGAGAGATTAAAGGGAGGGAGGGGAGAGAGTGGGGGGACAGGATTGAGAGGGGAGGGAAGGACGGGAGAAGAGAGAACGAGACGAGAGAGCAGAGATATGAGAGAGAGATTGGGTGCAGCCGAGTAAGAAGACGGCGAGAAGACGGATCCGAGATGGAGAAGGGAGATGAGAGAGAGAGACAGGGAAGGAAGAAAGATGAGACGGATCGTCGAAGGGGAGAGAGCGAGTTGAAATAGAATGCAGGGAGGGGAATATCATCTCCCAGCGGTTCTAAGACCTTTGCCCGTTACAGATACGGAATCGCTGTATCCTTCACAGCATACCATGCCAGCACGCTCATTGACCCTGCCTGCGTCACGGTTCCCGCCGGCAACATGCAAAGATGTGGAATGGCACCCAGACACCGACTTGCTCCTCTCAGCGAGAGAGAACGAGCAGAAGGAGAGAGAGGATGAGAGAGAGTTGACGAGAGAGAGAGAGAGGAGAGAGAGAGAGAGGATGAGGAGGACATAAAGAACTACGGTGCATGAATTCTATATTACGCAGTGATCCATAATCCCGATGTGTGACTAATAATAAATAAACAAATAAGAAATAAAACAAAACAACACACACAGCATATCACACTACACACACAAACACAACACACACCAACAAACACACACACACACAAACACACAACACAAACACAAACACACCACACACACGCACACACACCACGCCACATACCACACACACACACACACTACACACACACGCATCTATTCGTGTATACAAGCAAAGGTATGTAATTCCAAGCCACGGTCTCTTGGCCAAAGTAATAAACTTCACAAACATCATCATCAAGAAATAAGTGTTAAAAAAAAATAGAATTATTTTCGCTCGTGATGTGTGTCATTCTGATCTTGGTTTGCTTAAAATTATAGCCAAAAAAACTTGGACTGCAAGCCCGTGAACGTATTAGAAGATGCATGCAATACAGACACGCAAGCACACACACACACCCAGAGGGAGAGGGAGTTGAACGTTGCAAACTTTAAGTATTTTTTAAATTGCTTTAAATAGGCCTCACTGTTCATTACGGTTATGTGCACGATGAGCTAATTTTGAGAGGTTTAACGTTTGTTTATTTTTTCTCGGAGAAATTGCGAGGGAATGGACACCGTTTGGGCGTGGGATCGTGCAGGAGCTTTTTATGCTCTCTTACACTCCTCCTCCATATTCTATCTCTCTTTCTCGCTCTCGCTCTCTCTGTCTCTGTCTCTTGTCTGTCTTCTGTTCTGTCTGTCTCTCTCTCTTTGTCTCGCGTCTCTCTCTCTCTTCTCTCTCTCTCTGATCTCTGTCTCTGTCCTCGTCGCCTCTGTCTCTGTTCTCTGTCTCATGTCTCTGTCTCTGTCTCTGTCTCTGTCTCTGTCTTTGATCTCGTCTCATTCTCTCTCTCTCTCCTCTCTCTCTCTTTCTCTCTCTCTCTCTTCCCAGTGAATCCACCGCCCACGTGTTACCCAGTTACGCTCTTGAGTGCATGTATAGATATATATATATAATATATATATATTATTATTATATAACCTATATATATTATATATATAATTTAAAAAAAAAAAAAAAAAAAAAAAAAAAAAAAAAAAAAAATCTCTCTCCAGTTGTATACTATATATTTTTATAACTTTTCTTAAATATAGTTATATAGTCATATGGGGAGTGACACGCTAAACCCATATTATAATATGTTTATACACACACACAAACACATACATACACAGTAAAACAACACTCACCTCTAACAAGCCAGCAACGAACACGCACGCAGGGACAACGCCCAGGCACACCTTGTTAACAAAAGCGGCTTAACCTCAGGTACAAGGTAGCTGACTTACGAAAAGACCTTCATTACCC
>NW_020868710.1:10346-12846 GCF_003789085.1 Penaeus vannamei
CTCCTTTTCCCTCTCATTCTCCTTCGTTCGTTCAGCCTATACTTATCAATTTGTACAGCTTAATACCATCCAAAAATTATATTCATATATTGCCACAGATAAATTTTTACTCAAGAAAATACAATTTCAAACACTGCCTTTCCTTGGTGCTCTCTTCCCAATCCCAAAAGTATATGGAATGAATTGGTATCGTTTTATTTTCAGTATCCCGCCCCCCCCCCGAAAAAAAATAACAATAATAATGATGATAATGGTAATAATGATGACAATTAAATAGATGAACAGATAATATAAAAGTAATTAATGATTAGGATGATGACGATGATGAAGATGATGATGATGATGTTAATAGTAATGATAATGATAATGATAAGGATACCAACAGTAACAATAATGATGATAATGATAACGATAATAATGATACCAATAAACAAAAAATAAAAAGACATTGTGAACGGATGCGAATCCATTTTGAAACCTGATATAGATCATTCGTAATAGATAAAGAAATAAATAGATAAATAAAAATGAATAAATAAATAAATAAATAAATAAACAGAAATAGAATAAAAATAAAATAGATAAAATTAAAAATATATATATAAATAGGAAAAACAAAAAAATAATGAAAATAAAAAATAAAACATAGATAAAAATATATAATATATATATATATATATATATATATATATATATATATATATATATATATATATATATAGATAGATAATAGATAGATAAAAACAAAAAAGTAAAAAAATAAATAAAAAATAAGTAAAAATAAATACAAAATGAAAATAGGTAAGAAATAGATTTTTAAAAATAACAATAATAATACTGATAACAACTCTACTCAGTCTTTTACTATTTTCCATCCGAGCTTCGTATGATAAGAGTATAATCCTGATTGGATCAAGTCTGAGAATAGAATATGTTGTTTTTCTTTCTTTCTTTCTCTTCTTATCTTCCCTCTTCCTTTTCTTAAGACATTGACGCTGTTCCAGTTTTTGAAATGCGCACTCTTGTCTTATCTTTATTAGTTTGAGGTTTATTCGTCGTGTGATTATTTGACACTCCTCCTCTTCCTTCTCCTCTCCTCCTCCCCTTCCTTTTATTCTTAATTCTCCTACTTCTCCTCCTCTTCTCCTCCTCTTGTTCCTGCTCCTCCTTCCGCCTTCCTCTTCCAACTACTCCACCACCTCCACCACCTCCTCCTCTCCTCTTCCTTCTCTTCCTCCTTCCTCCTCTCCCCTCCTCTTCCTCCTTCCTCCTCCTCCTTCTTTCTCCCTTCCACCTTCTCCCCCTCTTCCACCTACTCCATCACCACCACCTCCTCCTCTTCCTCCCTCCTTCTCCTTCCTCCTCTTCCCCCTCCTCCCCCTCCTCCTCCTCCCCCTCCTCCATCCTCCTCCGCCTCCCTCACCCTACTTCTTCCTCCCCCCCTCCTCCTTTCTCCTTCCTCCCCTTCTCCTCCCTCCCCCTCCTCCTCCTCTCCCCCTCTCTCCATCCTCCTCCTCCTCCTCCTCCTCTTCCTCCATTCATCCAGTGTCATAAATAAGTAGCTCGGGTGTCGCCATCTCGCTCTTCCTTGCTTTATTACATTTTTTTTCTATGTGATTCTCGGGATAAAGCGACTGTGATAAGGGGGGGGGTCGCTGTCTGTCTCTCTGTTCCCCCTTTCGCTTTGTCTCTATTTTATTTCCTTTTTTGGTTTGATATTCTTCGATTTTTTTTTTGGGGGGGGTTATAGCTGTTTCTTTTTTTTTTTTTTTTTTTTTTTGTTTTTTATCTGTTTAGCTATTCTTCTATCTGTCTGTTTTATATCTATTTGTCTAATTCTTTTCTCGTTTTCTTTCTCTCTCTCTCTCTCTCTCTCTCTCTCTCTCTCTCTCTCTCTCTCTCTCTCTCTCTCTCTCTCTCTCTCTCTCTCTCTCTCTCTGTCCACCTGTCTGATCTATCTTTTTATCTGTCTCTCTCTTCCTATCTACTTTAAAGGTATTATCCCTGATTTCACTATCTCCGTGTTCCATCACCGCGCTTTTTGCATTTCTTCTGTTTCATCTTCCATCGGCGCGACTATCCTTATTCTCTTCTTCTAATCCACTTCTCTTCTCTTCTATGTTTTTGTTTGTTCACTTTTCTTATTAGCTCCTCCAGTTCCCTGTCTTTCCGCTATTTCTTCTTCCCATTGCTTTGCCTCTCCTGTTTGTCCTCTCTCTCTTCCTTCCCCCTTCTCCTCTTTCCCCTGTCTTCCTGTCTCCCCCTACCACTCCCTTCTTCCTGCTCTTTCCCTCCTCCTCTCTCCCCCCTCCCCTCTCTCCCCCTTCCCCTCCCTCTCTCCCCCTACCACTCCCCTCTCTCTCCCTTCCCCTTCCCGTTTCCCTCTTCCTCTCCCTCCCTCTTTTCCCCTACCCCTCCCCTCTCCCCCTCCCCTCCTTCCCTCCCCCTCCCCCCTCTCCTCTTGCCCCTCCCCTCTCTCCCCCTATCCCTCCCTCTCCTC
>NW_020868710.1:33455-35955 GCF_003789085.1 Penaeus vannamei
TTATTGAAGTGCAATTGGATCTGGTGAGATTTCATTAAGATTTATTATTTTGAGTTTTCAAAATCTGATTTATAGTGCTCTGCACACTTTGAAGCTCTTTCTTAGGGGGAAAAAACTGTTTTGAAATATGTCAAAAACTGTAAGCTCTGAGAGGTCTCAAACATTTAAGGGGGGAAAAAAAATAAAGGCTTGCAAAGTTTTGAAATAATTTTGCGTTGATTTTCCTGTTCTTTTCCCTTGCTAATTGCCTACTTATATAGATTGAAGTCTAGACAGTGTCCTTTCTGTTACTTACTATTTCATTCACGTTGGTTTCATTATAGCAATGGATTGGTATCCACCATAGACTGGTCTCAATCATCTCTTTAAGGAGCTTTTGGGTGTGGGTGTGAGTGCCCACAGGTATGGCTGGTGTGCTGGAGATTGCCGGGGAGAGCCAGGGCGGCTCACCCATCGGCTAAGGCCTGGGTAGGCCTTGTTGCTGCTTGCTGTGTCTTGCTCGGCTGGAGGATCGTGAGTGCTGAACTCGGCCCGGGTGCGGGAGCTTAAGTGGGTCTGAGCTGTGCCAGCTACCCGGGAACGAGGGGAGCCTGCAGTCCAATAGGCGAGCTGTAAGGTGTCCGTGGTCAACCAATCAGGTCTCGGTATGAGTCGTCGAGAAGCTGCTGATGGTGAGGGCGAGAGGACAGGCTGTGGACCTGGACCCAACCTGGGGGAAGTATGCTGCGCTGCAGGTTGCGGGGGTCGGCTACATCATCATTACCAAAGAAAATAACCCTAGTACTAAAAAGTTTTCCACACTACTTGCCTCAGTTCACCTGACTTAGACCAGTCTTCCGCACTGCCCTGCACCACCCGCCCATTTATTTTAACCCATTTATCAAACTTGCATTTCCTTCTTTGTTTGTTTGTTGTTCATTATTATATATATCATTATTATTTCTTTGTTATGACATATCACAACTTTATGGAATTAAATGAACTGATATTTATAAGTAGTGTCATACTGTCGGTTTGTTAAAATTGTGCGAGGCCCTACCCAAAGAATATTAGTATACTTGACATACTTGAATAAAGATATATGTGCATATTTATAAGTATACGTGCATATCAACCGGGCAAATAGATGTATATCTATCAGATATATAGACAGATATGCCTTTATTTCTGCGTCTGTATTTGTGAAAATTCATTGGGTCGGGCCTGGCACAATTTTAACAAACCGGCTGATAGTCTAGAGCTGCAGGAACAGACTTATGGGAAGAGCCTGTCACTGCACTGGGAAGATCCAGGGCAATCTTTCAGTTTTTTTATAAAATGATAAAGGGATATAATAGATGATTTTATTATATAGAACTATTTCATATATTATTTGTAATCCATAAAATAAAAATTACAATGTTGAAAAAAATTGCAATATTTCTATGCACCATATTGTTACACGTAGCAGACACATTTTCAGTCTGAAATAAACATAGTATGGCTCATTTCATAGCTGAATAGTAGATCTATTGAATGATCCAATTTCTTTATGCAGTTTTTTTTGTGCTTCTTGTAAATGTGACATATATAAGGAAGCCCCTTTTGTGGTGTTCTAAGAGTAGTCTATGTAAATATTCACAAAAAGGAAAAAAAAAAGTTGCAGTCGAAAACTGTGCTTCTGAATACAATAGATGAAAAATTATTGTTAAGAAATGAAATCAAAATGTCAGTCTGTGTCTGTTTTTTGGGGGGGGAGGGGGCCCCCGGTTTTAGAGAAATTTTCAAAGATAGTCAATTTATGTCAGTTAGACTCTATCATAAGGAAAAGGAGTCGTTTGTGACATTGTAACATGCTGGGAATTTCTGCAAGACTTGAATACGGGTAGTACCCAAAAAAAAAGGACGAAAAGGGTGGGTGGGTGTTTTGGGGGGATGGGTGTATATTTTGTTTGTTTTTCTTATAAATAAGAGATTTTTCTTTGTTTCAGCAGAAATTGGGGTATTCTTTATCAAAGGACCAAATAGTTGTATTTCAAGGAAAACATAATTGAAAATGTGTTTTTTGTAATTTAGATATTGAATTATCACCCGAGTCTTCATCCTTTCATATGTGCTCTGCCATTTGCTGCATATCTAAAAAGAATATTCTTCCATATCCTAGCAAGGACTGTAAGGAAATATTATCGTCCTTGGAGCCTGCAGTCTTTGAGGTGTGGCTGTAAAGGCTTAATCTGCTTCCAAAAGCTTTACGTACTCATGTCAAGACATCCATGTCACCCACCTTTCAGCAACAAATTCTCATGATAACTCATTTCCATCATCAAAACTCAAAACCTGATTTCTTCTTGAGAACACATTCACATCACCCATCACTCAGCAAAAAAAATTCACAACAAGATATCTCCACCACCTAGATCCAACAGGTTAATGACATTATAATAATCGTAATGATAGTGGTGCTGATAACAGTACTGATATTAATAGTATTAGAAAATAACATTTTCCAAAATTTCAAGAA
>NW_020868710.1:38455-40955 GCF_003789085.1 Penaeus vannamei
TATCTCTCCCTCTCCTCCCATCCTCTCCTTATTTCACTTGCTTTACCTTTCCCATCACGTGTTACATTTCTTCCCCACTCTCCCCTCCCTCTGGTCCCTCTCCTTTCTTCATTTCATTTTCCCTTGCATTGCCCTCTCTCATCTCACTTTATTTTGCCTCCTTTCCATTTATCCTCAGCCTTCCTTTCCCTTCCCTTTCCTTACCTGGACATGAAAGAAAAGTGCAAAGAAACTGTTTTTGTAATATATTAAGCAGATGCAGTACATATTTAAAGCATATCTTTATCTATCTTCCATGGGTACATATAATGTCCACTATAGTTTTTTGTAATTTTTTAAAATTTGGCCTACACCAATGGCTCCACAAGTGCACAGCCACTAAGGAACAAATCAATTGGCCCTATGTGACTGCTCATGATTTCCAAATTCCTTGTTTTCAAGAAGGATTTTTTTCTAATGTCATAGTCTTAGAATGGGTATCCACTTGCTGCATAGCAGTATGAATTCTGTGCTTGCCATGATTGTTCTGTTTCATGTCCATCCATCCCTGCCATCGAAATCTAGCAAATTTTAACCCTATACAATATAACAAGAAATAAAATTGAGTTAGGTGCATCTTTGTGGAGTTTCTGTACAATGCACTCACACACTGGAAGTGTAATTCAGCCTGCAAACCGTCTACTTATATAGGATTTTAAAGGGGACTTCCTCTTTCTTCCCATGACTGCAAAGGGAACAGAAATCTTTGAAGAGACAGTAAGGACTTCAACCATCTCTAGCTCTTAACGACAGCTTTGACTTCTTAGGTCATCCCACAGGCCTCCTCCACCCGGGGATGTTTCGAACAGAGACAGCATGGTGAGCAGGATCATCCTGTGGGAAGGGAGCCTGATTTAGCAGAGATTGGGGATTTAACAGATCCTGTGCCAATCTCACATTGCTTTATTCCATTACAAAATACATCTAGAGCTGCCACTAAGGTTTCCAGATTCAGCATAGTCAAGTTCAGTAAACTTAATATTTCCCAGTGTTTCTCCACAAAGAATTTAGACCATAGCTCTGTCTACTATCAGATCCATGCAAATGTTGAAAAGAGCTGGTGCAAGAACACTGCCTTGCCTCACTCCTGACCTAACAGGAAATAAGCTCAACAGGCCCCCACTACCCTTTACAGCCATTACCAAGATACATGGGTTTGCTATTAATCTAAATCCTTATTATGATTCCTCTCATTCTCAGGATATCCCAGAGTGATTCACTATGCACTGTATCAAACACCTTGATACGGACTAATGTAGATTTGCCAGGAAATCACCCCCCTAACTACAGTTTGGAATGGTGATAGGTGGAACTGGCACAGAGATCTCAATACTACCCACATCCAGGATAACTGCTGGTGGGTCAACTTAGCACAGCTGCTCAAAATACTCAGCCCAACATTCCTATACACCAACACAGTGTGAGATGATCTGGCCACTTATTGAGCTTAGAGTTATGCTTTCTAAGGGCTTAGTTGGCTGAATGAAGGTCATTTACTAGGGAATGGTCTTTGACCTCCTTCACCAAAATCCTGATAAATTGTTCCTTGCCCCTTCTCAACAGCGAGTCCTACACCGTGTGGATCGATGGAACTCACAATCCCTTGGTAGTTTAGCCACACAGCAATCATCTGCTGCTTTCTGTGTCTCCTGTGAGATGAAATTCTGTCTTGCTCTTGGGCAGTTACCAGTGGATTCCTGCACTGCATCAAGTGTTTTACACTTGATACTATCCCACAGCTGTATAGGATCCGTCAGGTTGTCAATTGCTGTGAAAGAATCAGAGATAGCCTCAGCAAACCCCTGGGCACATTCCCTCTCTCTCAAGCTGTCTACATGGAACACCCTAGGGTATTCATTGGACTGATGGGGAGTTTTGAAGTAGACTCAGTAGTCACCTCCTATCTATGGCAATACCACAGATTTCAGCACTCTGGTATACCCTACTGTTCTGGAGAATTCTCCAGTGAATAAATGGGATCTTGCAAAGTCCCAGAAAGGGAAGCAATTCTTGCTGCCGGCATCAGCTCCTGAGCAATGAGGACCAACAGACGTATAGCCAGCTTGATCTCAGCCAGATACCCCATTGAAGTCACCCAGAATAATGTGAATATCTCGCCAGGAACAGCGGTCTGTCACAGATATGAGTGTGGCATAAAACGTCTCTATCATATCAAGTTTACAAACATCACTAGTAGCGTATATCAATCAAATTCTGCGTCAGCTAGGGGGATGCATAGGGCATCAGCACACATATATATATAGCGTACATAGCAATAAGAACCATGAAGCCAAATGTAAGCTCAGTGCCATTATACACTCATAGACCGGAGTAACCTCTACTATTGACAGCTGAAGTTTGCCAAAGATGTTTATGGCTACTTCCTGGAGATAGTGACCATCACAGCAGCCTGAGTAGTAGGTGTAGTAACCCACACTGATTGTGCTTCTACCAGATCTTG
>NW_020868710.1:50955-53455 GCF_003789085.1 Penaeus vannamei
TGAAGCCTTCACATAATTCCTACGATGAGGGGAGGGGCAGAGGTATCCCCCCCCCCTCTTTCTTACCCTTCATTTCACTTCTTTTCTCGTTTCTCTTTCTCCTTTTCTGCTTCTGTTTCTCATTTTCTTTCTTCTCCTTCTCCTTCTCTTTTCCTCCTTTTGTTCTTCTCTTTCTCAGAAAAGAGAGAGAGAAGATTAGATGGAGAGAGAGAGGGGGTATGCAAAAAGAGATCGAGAAATAGAGAGAAGAGAGAGAGAGAGAGAGAGAGAAGAGAGAGAGAGAGAGAGAGAGAAGAGAGACGAGAGAGAGAGAGAGAGAGAGAGAGAGAGAGAGAAGGAGAGAGAGAGAGAGGAAGAGAGAGGAAAAAGAGAGGAGAGAGAGAGAGAGAAGGGAGAGGAGAGAGAGGGACGAGGAGAAAGAGAGAGAGGAGAAGGAGAGAGAGAGAGAGAGAGAGAGAGTGAGAGAGGAGAGAGAGAGAGAAGAGGGGAGAGGAAGAGGGAGAGAGAGAGAGAGAGAAGAGAGAGAAGAGACGGAGAGAGAGAGAGAATCAGATCTTTATATCCATATTTAATGGTTATTCTTTACAATAATTCTATATACTTTAAAATATATTTATAAATATAAAATCATGGGAAAGTCATTTTTCACAAATCAACCCAACTTAAAAGCATAGATCGAGGACTATAAAAATACATTTTCTTGCAACACTGTTCTCATGTATAAAATTTCTCCATTAAATTTCACTATGAAATATCAATATCTTTCTCTCTCTCTCTCTCTCTCTCTCTCTCTCTCTCTCTCTCTCTCTCTTCTCTCTCTCTCTCTCTCTCTCTCTCTCTCTCCTCTCTCTCTCTCTCTCACAGGAGGAAAATATGTAAATCAGCATATTGACAATTCTATGTTACCTACAGACATTAAAATCTAAAAAAAAAGGCATTGCTAGAATAGACAAGAATCAAAAGGAGAGAGATAGAAAGAGATAAAAAGGAGGCCAAGAAGAGGAGAAGAGCGGCCGGTCGCAGCCCCGAGACCGGCCGCCGTTCCCGCCCCGCAAATGGAGTGGGTCCATCCCCGCTGTTCGAGGAGGAGAGGCTCTCATATCTATGTAAATCAGAGGCAATTGCACGTCCCGGCCTGTACCTTCGCCGGCTGAGGGGGTCGGAGGGCTGCTACCGGTGGTGCTCGACTGAGAAATTGGTGTTGGTATTGTTGATTCCCTTTTGTGGACGGCAGTTATACCAGGGGAGGCAGGGGCAGGGGGCAGGAACCAGGGCCGGGGGAGTCAGGAACCTTGAGTGGTAGGAAGGGGAGGGCGGGAGTGAGTAGTAGGAGTGGGGAGGGGGGGGCTTGAGTGGTAGGAGGGGGGCGTGTTTGTTTCTGGCCTCGATGATTGGGCGATAAAATCACAGCAGCGCGCGGGCGAGGCCGGGTAATAAAATGGGCTAAAAGACTATAAGCCAAAGTGTATTTGTGGGATCGGGCGCTGCCGGTTCCTGCGTCGGCCGGGGCGAGCGACGAGGAGACCGCGGCTGTGGAAGACCATTTGTCTTTCTCCTTTTTTCCTGGAGACCGATTTGGGTACTCATTCCCCTCCTTCTGTTGAGACGAGTATCTCCCTCATCAAAGCTGCGATCTTATTACCCGAACAACCCGTAAAAACAAAAACTCGAGCGATACTCAAAATGCATAATGCGGACCCTCCCCCCTCCCAGCCCCCTGCTTTAAAAGGATCCGAAGACACCGGGAGAGACGAAAAAGGAATTTTTTATCTCCGGCGATACGAATCCTTCCCGAAGATATACGCAGCCGAGATGAGAGAGAGAGAGAGAGAGAGAGAGAGAGAGAGAGAGAGAGAGAGAGAGAGAGAGAGAGAGAGAGAGAGAAGGAGAGAGGAGAGAGAGAGAGAGGAGAGAGAGAGAGAGAGAGAGAGAGAGAGAGAGAGAGAGAGAGAGAGAGAGGAGAGAGAGAGAGAGGAGAGAGGAGAGGAGAGAGACAGAGACAGAGACAGAGACAGAGAGAGAGAGACGAGAGAGAGAGAGACAGAGCGAGAGAAAGAGAAGAGAGAGAGAGAGAGAGAGAGAGAGAGAGAGAGAGACAGAGACAGAGACAGAGAGAGAGAAAGAGAGAGAGAGAGACAGACAGACAGATACAGAGAGGAGAGAGAGAGAGAGAAGCACGCACGCCCGGACGAAGGAGAGCGCCAAGAGGCACCGGGTGTGACGCCGACTCTTCTTTATATGATGCTTCGTCTTGATAAGGGGACGGATTCGAAATCTGGCGTTGGGCGTCGGAGGAGGGGAGAGAGGGGGAGGGAAGGGAGGAGGGGAGGAAGGGGAGGGAGGGGGAGGGGAGGGGAGGGGGAAGAGAGGGGGAGGGAGGAGGGGGGGGAGGAGGGAAGGGGGAGGAGAGGGAGGAGGGAAGGGAAGGGGGGAAGAGAAGGGGAGGGGGAGGAGGGAGGGGAGGGAGGGAGGAGAGGGGAGGGGAGGGGATGGAGAGGGG
>NW_020868710.1:58143-60643 GCF_003789085.1 Penaeus vannamei
TATATATATATATTTATATATATATATATATATATATATATATGCCACTAATGTGTACATAATATATATCACATAAAGATACTTAATATATATCTATATTATATATATAATATTATATACATATTATATACATATATATATACTACTCTATTAAATATTATATATATATATAATATATATAACATATTATATATTATATATATATATATATATATATATAGCATATCATATATATATATATTATATATATATATAATATTACTATTATAATTCTGCCAAACATACACATCCGTGTGTATGCATATGCATACGTTGTATATGTGTGTTTGTATGTTTGTAAATACATATATACAATACATTCATACAAACTATTATAATGATAGCAATAAAAGCAAAAATAATAACAGTGATAATTATAATAACATTGATGATAACAATAATAACAGCCAAAAAGAAAAAAAAGAGGAAAACGATAATTAATACGATAATTAGTACAATCAACAGTTCTGCATTTGCAACCTTAAAATTGCAATGACCAGAAAAAACATTCCATGATTTATATCCTGCACATTCGTAAAGGAAATAAAACATTTTTTTTAATTTCCATCGAAGCAAAAAAAAAAAAAAAAAAAAAAAAAAAAAAAAAAAAAAAAAAAAAAAAAAAAAAAAAAAAAAATGCTGCCTCTCATGTACCTTCGCTAGGTAATCGTTCCCACCCCCACCCCCTCACCTCGCCCCCCCCCACTCCTCCTCCTAAGGCGACCAGAAACACACTGAAGGAATCACACGACGGGAAGCGGCTGTTGTGGCCTCTTCCTCCTACTAGGCCTCCGTGACGTAAGGAAAGAGGCCTATGGGGGGATTTTTCTTTCTTTTTTACCATTGCAGAATGACAAAAAAAAAAGAAAAAAAAGAAAAAAATGCGATGTTAAAAAGAAGCAGCTGATCTTCGTGTGAAAATGGATTCGTTTTGCTTTTCCGTTTCCTGTTGTTCGATGCCTGCTCATTTTATTTCTCTCCATACCGTTATTGTTAGAATAATTTATTATTGTAAAACACACACACACACACACACACACACACACACACACACACACACACACACACACACACACACACACACATATAATATATATAATATATAATATATATATATATATATATATTATATATATATATATTATATATACCGGAAACACACACACATATACATACACCCACACTAATTACATATATATTATATATATATATATATATATATATATATATATATATATATATATATATTATATACATTATATATATATCTTATAATATAATATATATATATATATATATATATACCAGTATATTATTATATATGTGTGTGTGTGAAGTGATTATTTATGTGGTGTGTACTAATATCTATATATGACTATATAGACATAATACTAATGCTACTATATCTATATATCTATATACTATACATACATACATTATACAATATATATGCATAATATAATATATTATATATATATAATAATATTATACTACTATATATACACACACACAACACACACACACACACCCAACACATATATAATAATATCATATTATATATATACATAAGATAATATGCTAATATAACATATTATAAAATATATACAAATATTAATTAAACAACTAATATATATATATATCATATATATTACCCTAATACATGTATAGTTATATATATATAATACATAGTATTTATCAACAATATAATATATAAACCATATATGTTGTGTCTATACAGAAGTGGTGTTGTATGTGTGACCGAAACCATACGAACCACAAACTCCGTCTGATGTGTAGCTCGTCACACTCACCAGAACCACACAATAACACCAAGACACAAATTCTGCTGTGTCGTGCACCACACTAGCCAATAACTGCTAAAACCCACACCCGAACCTTAGCATATGTCCTTAGACCTCCTAACCGTCTCAACGTATATATTCAAGCTAACCACGCCACCTAACTACAGCCAAACCAATTTTACAAACCCATAAATCACCCCACCTATCTCTCTAACAAACGCACCAACAATCCAAACAATCTACTGCACTTACACCCAAACAAATACACACACGTTCCAACTCACTACACCATACCTAAAAGCATCTTACTTACCATATAATCCATCTGAACCAAAAAACCAATCTGCGAGACTCTAACACGCTATATAGCAAAACTACTATGAATCCGTGGTAAACATGCTCTTAATAAAAAACCCACTGTTACGGTCATCTCGGGGTGCACTATTGACACAACACAACCTTTATACATAACCAACTCATGCGAACAGTAACTTGAACAAACAAAAGCTTAAATCCAACCCAAAGAACATCGCGATCTATTTTGCTCGGAACACCACTAATCCTTGTGAACCTCGTCTGGCTTCCGATTTCATAACTTCCTTAACATAACCACATTTATTAACGCGATTCATTATAACATATCTACATTAACAATAGAT
>NW_020868710.1:65643-68143 GCF_003789085.1 Penaeus vannamei
ATTTTACACACCATAAAAAATAAAAGAAAGGGGGACTTAATACATACAAAAAAGTGAAAATACAAATAGATAAAAGAAACCACATACAAGAGTGAAAATACAAATAGATAAAAGAAAACACATACAAAAGAGTGAAAATACACACAGATAAAACAAGAATGAAAATCTAAGATGGAAGGAGAAGGCCATGTGTAAATTCCAGAAAGAAAACCTCGGCCACTTGAAGACCACAACACATCCAAGTGATAGAAGGGGAATCTGTCTGTGACATTGTGGCTTGTGGTCACTTCGTCTGGTTTCTGCGGCTGTTCTAATCTTTCTTACATTGCGGTTACATTACTTGGCTAGTTTACTTAGAGCTTCTGTTGTTGTTTCCGGCACAGAGAGACTCGTAAACATAGGCGTGTGAAAAGGGATGGATGAGGATGAATTTGTGAATGAGAATGTTGATCGAAACGAATTAAATGCATCTCATTCATTCGCTCATATTCTTTCTCATTCATATTTTTTTTCTACATGTCATCATGAACAATATTCATGTGAAATAAAAAGGCGGGAATAGCACGATGAAGTTATATGAAAACAATCTAGTATAAAAAAATATTTTTTATTTTCTGCTAAAGAAGTTTTGCTATGTTAGTAAAGCTGATCAATTGAAAATGGGATTAAATTACCATTCTCCTGGTGCCTCAGTGGTAGCCGTAGTGGGCGTGGCCGTAAGAGGGATAGGCGTGGTAGGAGTGGGGGTGGTAGGAGTGGTAGTGACGTGGGTGGTAGGTCTTGTAGCCGTAGCCATAGCCAGGCTCAGCCTCAGCGGACCTCTTGTGGTGGCTGTGGACGTAGGGGGAGTAGGAGTGTGGGTGGTAGGAGTGGTAGTAGCGAGGGTACACGGGGTGGTAGGACTTGTAGCCGTAGCCGTAGCTGGGCTCAGCCTCAGCGACGGGGTCAGCGGACCTCTTGTGGTGGTGGTGGACGGAGGGAGTGTAGTGGCGTGGGTGGTAGCCGTAGGAATAGGGGCGGTAGTAGCTTCGGTAGGAACCGTAAGAGGGCTCTGCTTCGGCCTCAGGCTCGGCGGACCTCTTGTGGTGGTGGTGGTAGGAGGGGCGGTAGGGGTAGTAGTAGGGGCGTGGGTAGTAGGCGTGGTGGTGGAGACCGTAGCCATAGCTGTAGGCACGACTTGGCTCCGCCTCTCGCTTCTCCACCTCAGAAGCGCAAGCGGCAGCCACCAGGAGCACAAACACCTGAAGGCACAGAAAAAAAATATGAAATCAATCACACCAATTAGAAATCGGCCGCAATACAAACACCTACAACAAAAAAAGAACAACAGAAAAGAATGTCCAAACGAAGTAACAAAATAACCAAAAACAGATTAATCTTAATAAAACAAATGAAAAATATGGAATCGAAAAAAAGAAAGAAGAAAGAAAACCACCACAACACACAAAAAGGAGACAAACCCCAAACGCAGGACTCACCAAGTACTTCATCTCGGCAGGATTGTTAAGACGGAACAGGGCGATTGTGACTTCGGGCTGGAGTGCCACGCCTTATATACTGGAAACTGCTCGGAGGCCTTGAAGGAATCCGCCCATAGAACCCGCGGGATGAAAGGAAGGGCGTGGACGCGTGGGGAAAGGGAGGAGGAGGAGGAGGCGGAGGAGGATTGAGGGGAGGAAAGAGGGGAGGAGGAGAAGGGAGTGAGGAGGAGGAGGAGGAGGAGGAGGAGAGGGGGAAGAGGAAAGAGGGGGAGGAAGAGGAGAAGGGGGAGGAGGAAGATTGAGGGGGAAGAGTGAGGAGGGAAGAGGAGAGGGGAGAGGAAAAGGAGTAAAGGGGAGAGAGTAAAGGGGAAGAGGAGTGGAGGGAGGAGGAGGAGGAAAAGGAAGCAAAGGGGAAGGGGAGGTGTGAGGGAGAAGAGGAGGAGTAAGGGAAGAAGGGGGAATTGAGGGGGAAGAAGAGGAGTGAGGGAAAGAGGAGGAGGAAGAGTGAAGGGGGAAGCGGAGTGAATAGGAGGAGGAGGAGGACGTAGACGACGAGGGAAAAAAGAAAAGAAAAAAAACAAGCGGCAGGACGGCAACGAGGAGGAGAATGAGTAGAAAAAGTAGAAGGGATGAAGAAGGGAAAGGTAGAAAAAAGAAGAGGAAGAGTTGGCAAAGAGAGAGAAGGAGAAAAAGGAAGAGGATTACGACGACGAGCCAGAGGGCGACGGCGATGACAAGGAGGAGGACGTCAAGAAAGAGTAAGGAAAGGGGGAGGGCGAAAAGAGGAAGAGGAGGAGGAGGAAGGGAAAGAGGAAGAGGGGGAGGACGAGAAAGAGGTAGAAGGGGAGGACCACGACGACGAAGATGGCGAGGCGAAGGAAGGCGATGACGACGACGAGGAGAAAGAGGAGGAGAGAAAGAGGAAGAAGAGAAAGAGGAAGAGGACGAGGCAGAAGAGGAAGGGGAGAAAGTGGAGGAAGACGAGAAAGAAGAGGAGAGCGAGAAAGAGAAGGATACAG
>NW_020868710.1:75832-93332 GCF_003789085.1 Penaeus vannamei
AGAAAAGGGAAAAAATGGGAAGATAAATAGAGTAGGAGGAGGAGAGTAAGAATAAAAAAGGAGAAGGAAGGAGCGAAATAAAATAGAAGAGAGAAGGAGATGGAAGCAGCAAAGGAAGAGGGAGAAGTAGGAGAGGCAAGAAATAGGAAGTGAATGTAGTAGGAGGAAGGAGGAAGCGAACAAGAAAAAGAGGGAGGGGAAAGACTGCAGGGAAAAGGGGTAAGAGAAAGGCCCAGAAAAGCAGGAGGAGGCGGAAAGAGGGAAAGGAGAAGGAGAAGAAGAAGCGATGAGAGAACAGGAAAAGTAGCGAAGGAGGGAAGAAGCAAAGAAAACAGAGAAGGAAGAAGAAAAAAAAGCAATGGAGAAGAAGTAAGAAGAAAAGGAGGAGAAAAGGAGGAGGAAGAAAGGAGGGAAGAAAGCAAGGAGAAAAAAGAGAATAAGGAAGAAGAAAGAGCAAGATGAAGAGAGGAAAGGAGGAAGACAAGGAGAAAGAGGGAAGGAGGGAGGAGAAGGGCCGCGGAAGGCCCGCGTCGCACACTGTTTCGTCCTCATTAGGGCATTTAATTTAAGCCTCTGCAGTTTCAACATTTATGCTAAATTCATTACCGTGATGCTCCCCAACGTTCGAAACGCTTGCTCACTGTAACGCCTCACTGTACAAGCCGCCTCACCATCAGCACCTGGGGCGCGACGGGCCTCACTCTCCTCTGTCCGGCTGGCTGTGTCTTTTGCTGTTGTCTGTGTTTGATTGTCTTTTTGTCTGTGTCTGTGTTTGATGTCTTTTGTCTTTTGATTTGTCTTGTCGTTGTGTCTTGATGTGTCTGTGTTTGACTGTCTTTTTGTCTGTGTCTGTGTTTGACTGTCTTTCTATGTTTGTTTGACTGTCTTCTGTTGTGTTTATCTTTGTCTGTGTTGTGCTTGTGATGTCTTTTTGTCTGTGTCTGTCTGTCTTCTGTCTGCTGTCTGCTGTCTGTCTCTCTTTATTTTCGCTGCTCACTCTCGTTCTTTGTCTCCTCCCCTCTCTCTCTGGTTTGACCTTTCTTTTTCGATTATCGCTCTTTCTTCCATCACCCCACGTGTGTGCGTGTGTGTGCTGCCGTTGTCATGTGCGTTGTCGTGCGTACATGTGTGTGTCTGTGCGTGCCTCCATCTGCCCTCCTCCCTCCTCTCTCTCTCTCTCTCTTCTCTCTCTCTCTCTTCTCTTCTCTCTCTCTCTCTCTCCTCTCTCTCTCTCTCTCTCTCTCTCCTCTCTCCTCTCTCTCTCTCTCTCTCTCTCTCTCATCTCTCTCTCTTTCCCAACCCACCGATTACCATCTTCATTCATCCCTCTTCTCCAGCCATTCACTGCCCTGCCTGACCTTTGGCCTGGTGACTTTTGACCTTGCCCGAAGCCATCGTTGACCTTACCCGAGGACATTGTTAACACCCGAAGACCATTTTTTCTCTTTTTTGAAACCGGAGCCAGACAGACACGTGGCGCGAATGATATGCGAAGAGGAGACGAGGAGAAAGAAGGGGAGAAAGACACAGAAAGAGGAGAAAGAACCGGAAGGAATTAAGGTAATGAAGAAAAAACTGAAGAAGAAAAAGGGAGGATGAAAACGAATGAAAATGCGCAATAAGAATGTAGAAAGGAAGAAAAAAAAAAAAAGAATATGAGAGAGAAAAAATAATAACAGAATGAAAACCAGAAATAAAGTTAACAATAAGAAAAAAAGCCGAGAGAATACGAAAAAATAAGAAAAAAAAAACAAAGATACCAGAAAAAAATCGGAAGAAACCAAAAAAACGAAAAAAAAAAAACAACGAATACGAAAGAGAGAGAGAGAAAAAAAAAGCGAAGATGAAAATGACGATGAGAAAAGGTCTTATTCTTGTGCCTGAAGAATAATGAAAGATGTATTGTTCAAATGCGGACAAGTGGAAGGGAGTCAAGTGATGATGGTGATTGGAGGAGGAGAAAGAGAAAGAGAAGAAGAAGAAATAGGAGAGGAGGAGAGAGGAGAGATAGTAGGAAGAGAAATGAGAGGGAGAAGGTTGCAGCCGAGAAGGGGAAGAAGGAAGGGAAGAGGGAGAGGAGAGGAAGAGGGTAGAGATTGAAGGTTGGAGGAGGAGAGGAAAGAGGAGGTTGCAGAGGAGGAGGAGGAGGAGGAAAAAAGAAAAGAGGGAACAGGAGGAGAGAGGTGTAGAAATAGTGAGGACTGAACAATTAACAGGGAAGAGGAAGGAAGGTGGGAGGAAAAATGGTTAAAAAGAAAAAGGAAGGAATGAATGAGGAGACACAGAAGGAAAGAGGTGCATAGATGAAAGAGATAAAAAGAGAGAAGGGAAAAAACGACCAGCAAGATGCAGAACAAAAGGAAGAGAATAAAAAGAGAAAGGAAGATAGAAAACAAACTGAAAGGTGAGAGAGAGAGAGAGAGAGAGAGACGAGAGAGAGAGGAGAGAAGAGAGAGAGAGAGAGAGAGAGAGAGAGAGAGACGAGAAAAGAAGAGGAGAGAGGAGAGAGAGAGAGGATAAAAGAGAGAAGAGAGAGGATAAAAGAGAGAGAGAGAGAGAGAGGATAAAAGAGAGAATCCGAGAGAGATAAAAAGAGACCGAGAGAGATAAAAAGAGAGAACCAGAAGAGGATAAAAGAGGAGAACCGAGAGAGATAAAAGAGAGAACCGAGAGAGGATAAAAGAGAGAACCGAGAGAGGATAAAAGAGAGAACCGCGAGAGAGGGTGAAAAGGAGACGCCATTTCAGCCGTACTTCAAAGAAAGGATTAGAGAGAGATTTCTCGCCAACTTTCGCAGCGCTTGCTGAAACTTATTGTAACTATTTGAAAAAGGAAATTTATAACCGCTTTTTTCTTATATATATATTTTTTTCACTCTCGCTTTCTTTTGTTTCGAAACTTCTAGAACTCGGCACATATCCCCGGGATGCTCATAATGGCAGGGATACGAACACAAAGAAATTCGCGAGTTTCCGAAAATTAGAACGACTGGATGGGAGGGACTAAAATACATAAATCTATAAATATAAAACGAAGGAAGAGTGGAAGCCCAAAATAATAAAAACCACTATACTACAAACAAATTCCAACAAAAAATACAATACACTCGTTTCTTCATAAAAAAAGGGATGGAATGGGTCTCTTCCCCCCCCCCCTACCTACACACATACATCCTAAACCCCTCAAAGTAAAAAAAACAACATTAAAACCATCAAATAAATAAAGCGAAAGGGAAAAGAAAAATGAAAAGGGAAACTCCAAAGACGCAAGCAGCCCAAATAACCCCCGCGACCTCTTAGTGCATATTGCCAAACTTTCCCGCCAAAATGAAGTAGAAAACGGCCCGTGACGTCAGCGGCCGCCATCTTGCGACCCGCTGTTAAATTACTTTACCTGTTGCTTGGCCCATTGTTATTGTCCCGATGATTAATGGGGTCGCATTTCCGTTGTCCTTCTGTTCTCTTTTTTATTTCTCTCTCCTCTTTTTTTTTTTCTTCTTTCTTCCACTTTTGAAGGATGCGAAAGAAAATGTGCAATGTCTGGCTCGGTTTATATGATATTACATTTCGTTATATTAAACTGGGTCAGCATCTTAACTTTTTATATGTATGTAACGAGAAAGTCACAATGCTCTCGCTCTCTCCCCCCTCTCTCCCTCTCCCCCTTATTCCCCTCCCTCCCTCCCTCCCTCTATCCTCTCTCCCTTCCCCTCTCTTCCTCCTCTCTCCTCTCCCTCCCTCCTCTCTCCCTCCCTCCTTCTCTCCCTCCCTCCCTCTCTCCTCCTCTCCCTCTCTCTCCCCTCCATCCAAATTATACAATTACATAACTATATCACAAGGACAATATATTGTTTTTAGATATTTCCCAGCATCTAATATCCGTGCAAGTAATATCGCAGCAACTTCCCGCCATATTACGACGGACCACCCCCCCCCCCCCCTCCCCCCTCCCGAACCGTGCGGCTTCTAGAACTGTCCGATTCCGCTCGCCACGACTTAATCACCGAACTCAAAAAAAAAAAAAAAAAAAAAAAAGCAATTACCTCTTCATTTCCGTCGCTCCCTCCTCTTGCCTTTCCTTTCCCTCTCGGCTTATTTCGCATGTTCTCCTGTACTTCCTTTTCGCTTGTTTGGCCTTCCTCTCTATCTTTCCTTTCTCTCTCTCTCTCTCTCTCTCTCTTCCTCTCCTTCTCCCCTCTACTCCTCCTCTCTCCCCCTCCTTCCCCCTACCCCCCTCTCCCACTCCTTCTCCCCCTAACTCTCTCTCTCCCTCCCCCTCCTCCTCCGCCTTCTCTCCTCCCTCCCTCTCCCCCTCTCCTTTCTCCTCCTCCCCTTCCTTCTCTCCTCCCCCTACTCCTTCCCTCTCCCTCTCCTTCCTTCCGATCACACTTTTTATCCCCCTCGCCATTCCCATTTCCTCCACGCCTTCTTCCTCTTCGGCAAACGTAATGAACAATGTGTTATTAAGATTACTTCCACCCGTTGCCGCCCTCGCTCTCCCTCTCTCTCCCATCCTTTACCTCTCCCTTCCTACGTGTCTCTCCTTCCTCCTCGTCTCTCCTTCCTCCTCGTCTCTCCTTCCTCCTCGTCTCTTCCTTTTATTCTACTCTCTTCACTTCCGCGATTAGGTGCGTCGTCCTCCTGGCATGTAGCGCGTTTCTGCATCTGTGTGTGTGTGTGTGTGTGTGTGTGTGTGTGTGTGTGTGTGTGTGTGTGTGTGTGTGTGTGTGTGTGTGTGTGTGTGTGTGTGTGTGTGTGTGTGTGTGTGTGTGTGCGCGCTGCGCGTGTGCGTGTGTGGTGCCGTCTGTGTGTGTCTCTGTATGTCTGCGTGTCTGTGTCTGGTGTGTCCCCCCCTACCTCTCCCTCACTTTCTCTCCCTCTTGTTTTGAAGCTGAAATGAAAATATTTATGCCTCTTTTTCCTTCCTCGATTCTTGCATCTCTCTCTGTCTTTCTCTTTCTTTCTCTCTCTATCTCTCTCTCTCTCTTTATCTTTATCTGTCTTTCTTTATATCTCTTTCTTTTTATCTCTGCCAGTATCTATCTGTGTCTGTCTTTCTGGCTCTGTCCCTGTCTATCTACCAACCTATCTCACCCTCTCTCTCTCTCAACCCCCACCCCCACCCTCTCACCCCCCACCCCCACCCTCTCACCCCCCAACCCGCACCCCCACCCTTACCCCCCACCCCCACCCTCACCCTCACCCCTCTCACACCTCTCACCCTCACCCCTCACCCTATCACCCCCACCCTCTCACCCCATCACCCCCCACCCTCTCACACGCACACGGCCAGGCGCCAAGCAGCGCGACCGGCCGAGAGCGAAGAATTTAATAAAACCACATTACTCGCCTTTCCGCCGCCCCATCAACGCCCAATAAAACAGGTTAGTTTGTGTCCGCCGCCGCCAGGAGAACTCGCGACGTCATGAAGAAAGATACAAGAAGGGGGGAGGGAAGGATGGAGATGAGAGGGGAGAGGGAGGGGGAGAGGGGGAGAGGAAGGGAGAGGGAGGAGGAGATGGAGAGGGGAGAGAGAGGGAGGGAAGAGGGGAGGGAGGAGAGGGGGGAGAGAGAGAGGAGAAGGAGAGAGGAGGGAGGAGAGAGAGGGGAGGAGAGAAGGAGGAGGAGAAGAGAAGGAGAGAGGAGGAGTGAGAGAGAGAAGAGAGAGAGAGAGAAGAAGAAAGAGAGAGAGAGAGAGAAGAGAGAGAGAGAGAAAGAGAGAAAGAGAGAGAGAGAGAGAGAGAGAGAGAGAGAGAGAGAGAGAGAGAGAGAGAGAGAGAGAGACAGCGACAGAGAGAAAGAGAGACAAAGACAGAAAGAAAAGAATAAAACAGGAACCAAACGAACGTAAAAAAAAAACAGTATACGCCATACAACACAAACAAACAAACAAACAAATACAAAACTACAGTAGAAAAAAAAACACGAAAATATCCCACAACTCCAGACCATTATCCAAAATTCAACCCCGAACATTATATGTCACAAAAAAAAAACCTTCGTTATTATAACAAAAAGTACGCTACGGAAATATACATGCAAATTCGGAAACGGGTTTATTTTCCGTCGGTAACGAACATCACCCCAACCGGGAAAATATCTCTCGCTTTTTATATATATATTATATTATTTTTATTCTCTGTTTACTTTAGGGGTTAGGTCGACCTGCCCCCCCCCCACCCCCACCCCCAACCCCTCCCGACTCGCTCGATCTCTTTCTGTGGTCATTTTTTCCTCTCTTCTTTCTTTTCTTTTTCTCTTTCTCTTTTTCTCTCTGTGTCTGTGTCTGTCTGTCTGTTGCCCTGTGTCTCTGTCTGGCTGCGTGTCTGTCTGCGGTGTCTGTCTGTGTCTCTTTCTCTTTCTCTCTCTCTGTTTCTCTCCCTCATACTTTTTCCTGACTTGCACCTTATCTTATCTTATCTTCCTCTCCGTTATCTTCCTTTCTCCGTCTCTCTATTAAATTCTAACCATGATACCCCACGGTGCCCTTCAGTATCTAATGTTCATATTCAACTTCATAACAATTTATATAAAAAAAAGAAAGAAAAAATATGTACACACACACACACACACACACACACACACACACACACACACACACACACACACCACACATCACACACACACATATATTCATACAATTTATATTAAACAAGAGACAATTAATAAAAAAAAAGAAGAAAAAACATGTAAAAACACACAACACACACACATTATTTCATAAAACAATTATTTTTAAAAATAATAATAATGAAAAAGAAAAAAATATATACACAACACACACGCATAACAATATATAAAAAAAGAAAGAAAAAACCATGTACAACACAACACACACGTTTCAGAACAATATTATAAAAAAGAAAAAAAACATGTACACACACACACACACAAACACTTTTTTTTTCAAATCGTGAAAATCTGAACTCTTCCCTACTTGACATTTCATTGCAAGCACAATCAAAACTTTTTTTTTTTTTCCTGTAAACGTATCCGGATATCAAAGTTTCGTTTTGTTTTCCATTTAAATAATCACAGTTCAGTCCGGTCAGCCATTAATCTTTTGTTTTTCTTTATTTTTCCTTTTGTTAATCTATCTATTTTCTTTATTTTTTTTCTCTCCAGACTTGTCAAAATCTATCTATTTTCTTTATTTTTCTTGATCTCTCCAGGCTTGTCAATCTATTTATTTTCTTTAATTTTCTTGATCTCTCCAAGCTTGTTAATCTATTTATTTTCTTTATTTTTCCTTATCTTGTTAATCTATCAATTTTCTTTATTTTTCTATTTATTAATTCATTTATGTCTCTATCTTATTTATGAGGTTAAGCCACTTAGCCTCCTTTCCCGACCATTAAATATTAAATTTTGTTCTTGTTAAATTAATGACTTTTTTAAACATTTATCTTCGGCCGCTGATTCTTCTGTCTATCGGCCTCTCTCTTTCTCTCATTCTCCATCTATTTTCTATTCACATTTCCTCTCTCATTCTCACTCCCTCTCTCTCTCTCATTCTCCATCTATTTTCTACTCACATTTCCTCTCTCATTCTCACTCCCTCTCTCTCTCTCATTCTCCATCTATTTTCCATTCACATTCCCTCTCTCATTCTCATTCTCTCTCTCTCATTCTCTCCCGGTTTTATCACCTCCCTCATTTTGCTTCATCTGAAATTCACACCAACCCATTTCTTCTCTTCTCTTTTCTTCTCTTCTATTCCTTTCTTACCTGTTACGAATATTTTCACTCACTCGTTCGAAACACTCGCTGATCTGACGACATACCTGCAAAATGAAAGAAAATAATCAGTATAAATTTCGTAAAAAAAAACGCACTTATTAGACATAGCTCATTAATCAAAATTCACAATGACCACCGATCATCTTATCAAAAAGATAATTAATAGTAGAGTAGCGGCTTCAAGAAAGTACAAATAACATAATAATAATAATAATAATGATAGTAGCAATAATATGCTAATAATAATAATAATAATAATAATATACTATTACTACTACTACTACTACTACTAATAATAATAATAGCAGCTTCAAGAAAGTACAAATAACATAATAATAGTGATAATGATGATTAACATTCTTGTGATTATTCTTAATACTACTATTGTTACTAATATCATAACCACCATCAAAATAATGACGACGCCGAAAAAAAAACTTTCCCCAAAAACTAACAAACAAACAAACAATATATATACTATATAATATATAATATTTAATATTTAATATTTATTATTTAATACATAATACATAATACATAATACATAATACATAATATATAATATATAATATATAATATATAATATACAATATACAATATATATATATATATATATATATATAATTTTTTTCCCCAACCCTAAGAAAGAGGAAAGAAAGAGAAAGAAAGAGAGCGAAAGAGAGAACAAGAAAAAAAAACGAGAAAAAGAGCGAAAGAGAACGAGAGCGAAAATGGAATAAGCAGCAAGCCACATCTCAAGAGGCACAGGGAGGACTAGGCCTACCTCCTAGTTTCATTATGAGGCTAACAAACTTTTTTTCCCCCTGGCCTACATACGTCATTCGGCCGCGCGCGTGTCATATTAGGAGTATTACAAACTCTGGCTGGGCTTTCATATATGCGTAATTAATGCCACACGCACACGCACGCACATATCCTCTGCAACACACACACACATTCAGTCACTCTTATACACACTCTTTCAATCTCTCTCTCTCTCTCTTTCTTTCTCTCTCTCTCTCTTTCTCACTCTCTCTCACTCTTTCTCTCTCTCTCCCATCCTTCTATCCCCCTCCCTTCCTCCCACCCTTCCCTCCCCCCCCCCATCCCTCCCACCTTACCCCCCTCCCTTTCCTTCTCCCTCCCCTCCCCCCTTTCCCCCCTCCCCCCATCCCTTTCTCTCCCCTTTCCCCTCCCACCTTACCCCCCTCCCCATCCCTCCCTACCCCTCCCTCCCATTTCCCCTACCCCCCCTCCTCTCCCCTTCCCCCATTCTCCCCTCCCTTCCCCCCTTCTCAGCGCCGCACAAAGGGAACAATATAAGCAGAAAGTTTCGCGAAGAATCCAGAGCGAAGGAGAGAGATCAGGCGCCGTTTGACTCCCAAAAAAAACCTACGCATTCTTTTCCCCACTTCTTCTCTTTCGTAGTCTTGGGGGAAGGAGATGAAGAGGAGAGAGAGAGACAGAGAAAGATAGAGATAGAGATAGAGAGAGAGAAAGAGAGCGGAGAGCGAGAGGAGAGCGAAGAGAGCGAGAGAGCGAGAGAGCGAGCGAGAGAGGAGAGAGCGAGAGGCGAGAGAGAGAGAGAGAGAGAGAGAGAGAGGAGAGAGAGAGAGAGAGAGAGAGAAGAGAGAGAGAGAGAGAGAGAGAGAGAGAGAGAGAGAGAGAGAGAGAGAGAGAGAAAGAGAGAATTAAATTAAAGATGAGAAAGAAAGAGAAAGAGAGAGAAAGAAAAAGAAAAAGGAACGAGAGTCTACACTTCTCTTTCGTATTCTTGACGAAGGAGATAACAGGGAGAGAGAAAGAGAGAGAGAAAGAAGAAAGCGGAGAAAGAAAGAAAAAGAGAGAGAAAGAAAAAGAAAAGGAAAGAGTCCATAATTCTCTTTCGTATTCTTGGGCTAAGCAGATAAAAGGGAGAGAGAAGATAGAGAGAAGAGAGGAGGATAACAGGGAGAAAATAAAGAGACAGAAAGAGGATACCGAAAGAGAGGGAGAAGAAAGGGAGGAAGAAGGTGAGAATGGAAGAAAAAAAAACGAGAGGGATGAATAAAGAGAAATGGAGGGAGGGGGGGGGGGGAAAGCAGAGGATAACTAAAGAAAAGAAAAAAAAGAGGGGGAAAAAATACATGAATAATAAATAAATAACAAAAAGATAAAAAAAAAATAAAGAACAAAAAAACACAGGAAAAAAGGAACAATAATAACAAATAAAAAAAAATAACTTGCGGTCTGTTTTGCGTAATGTCCTCCCCCCCCCCACCCTCCCCCCCCCCAAAAAAAAGACGACCTCACAAGGGAATCGGATAGCGGGATTTTCCACGAGACGATCGGTATCAACGACTCCGCAATCCCCTGGCCTCTCCTCCTCTCCCTTTCTCCCTGCCGAGGACGACTTCCCAGGGAGACGACCTTCTCCTCTCCACCTCACTCCCCCCCTCCCCCCCCCCACCATTCTCTCTCTAGGAACGACTGAGGACGACTTCCCAGGGAGACGACCCTCCCCTCCACCTTTCACCCCCCCCTTCTTTCTCTGGAAGACGACGAGGACGACTTCCTCTGGAGACGACCTCCCTCTCATCTCCCCCTCCCCCACCATTCTCTCTCTAGGAAGACGACCCCCCTCAGTGGCTAATATCTCTCATTCCCCTCAGATACGACCTCCTTCTCTTGCCCAGTCATTCAATACGACCTTTAGGAACGACCTTTTTCCCCCCAACCTCCAGGGACGACTCTCTCCCACACCCATAAGCCTTATAAACGACCTTGCCCCGCCCCCCCATACCCCCCCCAAGAACGACTCCTTTCGCGCACTCATACTCTTTAAAAACGCCTCCCCCCCCCCACCCCCCTTATCCTCCCATCCCAGAACGACCCCGTTAAAAAAAACAACTTTTCCAGATCGCCCACCCAAGAAAACTTCCTTTCGAAACGACCTTCCGCCCTCACCCTCCTTTCTCCTCCCCACATCCACACCCCCATAACAACGACCCCTTCTCCCCTCAACCACCCATCCAAGACGACTTCCTTTAAAAGAAAAGAAGAAAAATACTTCCCCCCCTCACCACATCCACCCCCTCCTCGTACGAGACGTACTTCCCTCGGAACGACTTTTTATTCCCCTCTGAAACGACCTCCCCCCCCGCCCACCACCACGATCATACGACCCTCATCAAAAACAACCTCCAGCCCCCCCCCACCGCCCACCACGAGCATACGACCCCTCTTCGAAAACGACCTCCCCCCCCCCACCACACACACACCGCCCACCACGAGAATAAGACCCCCTCTTCGAAAACGACCTCCGCCCCCCCCCCCCGCCCCCACCGTCATGAACATACGCCATGGTCCCGTCCCTTCCAGTGCATTCGCGTAAAATAAACCATCGCTTTTAATTAATCGAATGCGAAATGATTCCATAAGGCGCAATGCACCCTAAACGGCCGCGCTCGTTCATTATTTTCATTTACTTTCTTTTTCTTGCGATCGTTGACATTCACAAGAAAATTATGCGGGTTCTTAAAAGCGCAATTATCATTAGGAAAAAGGGCATTTCCGCGTCGCCTGGTGCACTGCGCCCGAATCGATATGCGGAATTGAAGAGATGCATATTACGTATGCACATACATGCATGCATACATAAGTACGTACATACCTACACACACACAACATGCGTGCGCGAAATGGAGGGGAGATGGGGAGGGAGGGAGGGAGGGAGGGAGGGAGGAGGAGAGGAGAAGAGAGAGAGAGGGAGAGAGAGAGAGGAGAGAGAGAGAGAGAGAGAGAGAGAGAGAGAGAGAGAAGAGAGAGAGAGAGAGAGAGAGAGAGAGAGAGAGAGAGAGAGAGAGAGAGAGAGAGAGAGGAGGAGAGAGAGAAGAGAGAGAGAGAGAGAGAGAGAGAGAGAGAGAGAGGAGAGAGAGAGACAGAGAGAGAGAGAGAGAGAGATAGAGAGAGAGAGAGAGAGAGAAAATAATATACACAACATGTATACATGTATACTTACAAACACTAGAGAGTAACGTGTACACAAGTCAAAGGAGAAAAAAAAAACACAATAAGAGAAATCAAATCATAACAAATAACCGAATTGGAGGGAGAGAATAACGAACGAGAGAGTAAAATAAAAGCTTTAAACAAATTCAAAGCCACAAACAAACACAACAAAGACGAAATACAAAAAACGAAACGGGAAAAACGAATAAAAATAAATATCCCGCGTCCGATACCTCTCACTCCGCGCCAAGGTTCATTACAGAGCTTCATTAAAGAACACGCAATCAAGAGACCAAAATTAAATCGACAATAAACTCGAAGGCGACATTCTTTCCGTTTTTTTCCCCCTTAAACCCTCTCTTGTTCCTTTTTCTTTCTTTTATTCAATTCTCACTTCCTCTCCCTTCATCTATCTCTTCATCGTCGGACTTTTTACTTCCAAACGTCTTTTTCCCGCCATTTTTTAACAGATATTCCGAACAATACCCGCCTTTCCCGCCAAAACCAATTCAAAACAAAAGACGAACGCCAAGTCCTAAAATCGTGAAAAAAACATTTAAAAAACAAGAAAAAAATGAAAAAAACAACAACTTACAAACCAATCATAACAGAAAACCAAAATAGATAAAATAATAACAACAACAACAAAACTAAGACGATATTTAAAACTCCGTATCCAGAAAATAATATTACCCTTAGATCACCAGAAAGAGACCCCCTGTATTAAGTATATGCACCAATTTACATCCAAATAAGAGCATTAACGAAAAACGCTAAAGCGTATAAAAATAAGGTCACATCAAAGGACGAGTCGTAGGAGATGGACGCTCACTCCGGGTAGGGGGCAGTGTGAGGGGGGAGGACGACGCCGCTGTAATGTTTTTCGTACTCCGGCGGTAACGATCTTTCAAGTGCCTTCCGCTTGACAAATAAGTTGATATGAGTTCATCTTGGCCTTTCAGAGTCGCTATGAGTCTCACATGCAACTTTTTCATGTTCTAGATGCAGCATTCAAGCAGGCAGTTGAGCCGAATAAGAAAATGATCCCGCTAAGCTATGTTCGCATAAGATACGCGGTCCGGGTCTTTTGCGCATAACCTGCGTACGATAGGGGAATACATTAGGCAATGAGGCGATACGTGACCTGCAGATAGAACTCGAGTGTATAAGCACGCATTCATTTTTCTGTCTAATAACAAACCCGAGTCGTAATTAATTACTCTCAATTTCTAATTTAGCAATAAATCTCCCAACACACACTTCTTCCAAACCTTCAGTAGCTAACTCAAAAATAAAATCAAAAACCAGAAGACACAATTCTAATTTGAAATTCATAACTCTCGCGCGTTGAACTAAAATAACGTTAAACTATCGGTCTACAGTTTAGCTCGCCCCCCCGGATGCAGCCATGTCCTCCCCGCTCCAATAAAACATCGCCACTAGGAGGCGAAGTGATACTCAGATGTGAAACAACAAACAGTTTTATCTACACAAAAATACGGACTCGTAACAAGACGAAAACCAAAAACACAAAACAGAAAGAACGCCAATCTAGTAGAGAAAAAAACACCTAAACCGATCGGCGCCCCCCCCCCCCCCCCCCCCCCCCCCCATAACCGTAATTAAAACCCCGCACGCATATAACCGACATTAACGCCACAGTGACTCGCGACAACGAGTAACAGGACAGACTCACTTAGACACACGCTCCATCCCGCCGCGCGATAAGCTAGCTGCCCGCCTGCCAGAACAACTATACCCGAAGACCAATAGCTCTCGCAGCGCTGGACATTAATTAACCCTAGTTCTTTCCAACGGGTCTTAATCATGGTGCCATTCGCGATCGTCCGCCTGCAGCCCCTTACTTCCCTCCTCCCTCCCCTCCCTCCCTCTCCCTCTCTCCCTCTCCTCTTCCCTCTCCCTCTCCCTTCTCCTCTCCCTTCCTCCCTCCCTCCCTCCACCTCCACCCTGCCAACCGTTCCCATCCGTTCCGACGTCTATCCCGTCTATCCGTCCGTCCATCCATCCATCAGGTGCCAGCGGAGACTCAGACTCCCTTGGGAACGAAACCAATTTAGGATGTTATCCTTATTATTACTAACATTAATGTTGTTGATGTAGTTGTTGTTGTTGTATATTATTAAAATCATCATTATTGTTATTAAAATTATATTAATTATTACATTATTATTATCAAAATTATTATCAACTAGTCTTATCGTTGTTGTATTTGCCGTTACTATTGCCGCTCACACAAATTGCAGTTATTTACGTCTTCGCGGGTACGATCAAGAAGTCCGTCTCCAGAGAACAAAGACGAGGGATTTTGGAGAAGATAAATTGCGTTTCTCTTTCTTTTCTTCTTCTTCTTCTTCTTCTTCTTCCCGTCCTGTTGAAGATGAAGAGCGGCTGCTAGTGCCCTCTCGCGGCCGGACGAGGAAGCTCTCACTAAAAGGCGGCTCAGCGCGGGTAACCAGAGATGGCTCTTTTGTTCGGCTGATAGTCCCGCTCGCCCCTCTCGCTCTCCGGCGCTTCCCTTTCCCCTTTTCGCCAGATTCTCTTCGTTTTTCTTTTCTTTCATCAACCTCCACCCCCACCTCTCTCTTCCCCTCTCCTCCCTCTTTCCCTTCCTTCCTCCCCTTACCTCTCTTCCCCTCTCCCCTCTTTCCCTTCCTTCTCCCTCTCTTCCCCTCTCCCTCCATCTCTCTCCCCTTCTTCCCTTCCCTCCTTATTCTCCTTTATTCCCCACCTCTCTTCCCCTTCTCCCTCCATCTCTCTCTCTCTCTCCCTTCTCTCTTTCCTTCCCTCCATATTCCCCACCTTTCTTCCCCCCTCCCTCCATCTCTCTCCCCCTCTCCCCTTCCCTCCTTTCTCCCCACATCTCTTCCCCTCTCCCTCCATCTCTCTCTCCCTCTTTACCTTCCTTCCTCTCCACCATCCCCCTTCCCTTTCCCTCCTCCTCCCCACATCTTCCCCTCTCCCTTCTCTCCCCTCCTTCCTCCCCACATCTCCCCTCTCCCCTCCATCCTCTTTTCCTTCCCTCCTTCCTCCCCACATCTCCTCCCCCTCATCAAAACCTCAATCTCCTGTCCCTTCTTCACCCCCTCCTTCTCCGCCTGCGCAGCGGCCACGCTCATCTACTCCTGACGGCATGTTACCCATGTCGAGCGACTTCAGCGTCTGTTCCAGCCTGCCGTTGCCTTCCTCGCCCCAAAAATTACCCACCGTGTTACCGTCATCTGTCCTGTCCACCACGGAGCGACAGTAAATTTATCGAGTAAATCTGGCAAAGTGTGTTGTCGTTGTTGCTGGGTCCTCCATCCGGCGTTTTGCAGTCTCCGGGCCGGTCGCGCTTGAAACTGTCGTCTCTATAACCGACTATCCAGTCTGGCGTCCGCTCGACCGAGGTGGGAGCACGGAGAGCCGAGGAGTACGCTAAGTGAAAGAGAAGAAAGAAGCGATGGTAGCCAAGTGCAAAGAGATTAGATGAGGAGGAGGGGGGAGGGGGGAGGAGGAGAGGAAACACGAGGAAGGAGTGAAATGATAGGCTAAATGAGGGGGTCAGAAGCCAGGAGAGGGCAGCGAGGAGCAGGGTATAATAGTACGATCTGAGGGGAAAAAAAAGGATAGATTAGAGAATTGACGTGGAACAATGTGAGCGTAGGATGGGAGGGCAAGGAAGGGAAGGAAGGAGAGAGGAGAGAGAGAGAGAGGAGGAGAGAGAGAGAGAGAGAGAGACTTCGGAGCGATACGAATCGTTGAGAGAAGCGATGGCGAGAAAGAAGAGAGAGAGAGAGACCAATGGAGAGAGATCAGAGAGAGCGAGAGAGACCAAAGAGAGAGAGAGAGGAGAGAGAGAGAAGAGACCAACCTGAGCACCAGAAGGAGGAGGAGAAGAGACCAAGAGAGAGAGAGAGACCAACGAGAGAGAGAGAGAGACCAAGAGAGAGAGAGATGAGAGAGAGAGAGAGAGGAGAGCAGAGAGAGACGAGAGTGAGAGAGAGAGATGAGAGAATGAGAGAGAGAGAAGAGACGAGAGAGAGAAACAAAAACCGCGCAGAAAGAGCAGAGCAGAAACAAACCGCGAGAAAATGAGAGAGAGAAACAAACAAACGAAACAGAAACAGCTCAACAAAACAACGCAAAACAAAGAAACAAACAAAGAGGACAATCAAACCCCCCCCACGCCAACAAGCGCAGCAGAGTGAGAAAGTTAGCGAGAGAGAGATGAGATTGTTGCGCAGAGACGAAGAGGCAGAAGATCTCACCANAATGGCTCAAAAATCAAATCGAAGGTCCAAGTCAAAGCAAGTCAGATTGATAGTGCACCAAGCTCTGACCTGGCCTTGGGCGTGAAAACCACCTCGCCTCTCCGTCATTCCAGTGACCTGCATGTCTCTCGCTGACCCTCAGTTTTAACAACTTGGAATGCAGCCCATGAGGTCATTCTCGATTGTACATTGTTATTCATTTTTTTACATTTTTATTAGACTTTTCAAATTTTTTTTTCGTTTCCTGTTTTGCTTATTTTTTGTTATGATTTTATTCTTTATTATCATCATTATTATCAGATTATATTTTTATTTTTTTTTATTTATTTTCTTATCTTTCTTTTTTATCTATTTTCTATCTATATTATATACACATCCATGTATGTCCGTAGACTGAGCGTTAGTATGTAGGGAATGTGTGCATGTATGTAAATGAGTGTGTGTGCGTGTGTGTGCGTGTCCTCTGGTTCGTCGGAGTCTGACCTACATGATGCAATGGAAGGCGTCGGATGCTACGTCGGACTACTGAACCTATTTTTCTCTCTCCTTCTCTCTTTCTCTTGTTTTTATTTCTCTGTCGTCTCTGCTTTCGTTTTTTTTTTTCTCTCTCTCTCCTCTCTGTTTCTGTTTATCTTCTTCTTTCTTATCTCGTCTCTTTTCTGTTTCTCTCTCTCTCTTTCTGCCTGCCTGTCTGTCTGTCTATCTGTCTCTCTCTCTCTCTCTATTTATCCGTTTATATCTGCTCGTTTCTCATTCTCTGAATCTGTCTGTGGGTCTATCTGTGTGTTTGTCTGTCTGTCAGTTTGTCTGTCTGCCCTGTCTCTCTTTTTCTCTCTCTCTCGGTTTGTCTCTCTCTCTTTCTCTCTTTCTTTCTGTATGTCTGTCTCTCTCTCTATTTATCCGTTTATATCTGCTTATTTCTCATTCTGTGATCTGTCTGTCTGTCTCTCTGTCTGTTCATCTCTCTCCCTATCTATCCATATCTCTATCTCTACCAATCTATTTGCCTGTCTTCGTTTATTTCAATATTTTCTCGCTTATTGTCTGCCTATTTCTTTCCTTCCTTTTATCACATCATGCTACGTTTTTTCCTTCCATTTCTCGCTTCCTGTCTCGATATTTTTACTTTCTCTCTTTACCTCTTTCTGTCTTTTTATCAGACTGTCAAATATGTTTTTTTCATATAAGTAAACAAGTAGATATTCATACATGGAGACGAGAAATGATAGATAAGTTTATACGTAATTTTACATCCAATGATATAACAAACACACATACTGATATACATATAGTATACAAGTTCGTATCCACGTGCGTATAAATATATATGCTCACTTATTTTCCCTTTTTAAACTCTCTATGGCTTTTATAATATACTTCAGTAAAGGCCAAACAAACACACAACGAGGAGCTAAACACAGTTATTATTTTCATTATTTACTAATTTCTGAAGTAATTGCTTGTACTCACGAGTCCAAAGATATTTTCCTAGACATCGCT
>NW_020868710.1:98332-103557 GCF_003789085.1 Penaeus vannamei
ATAGGCACATATTTTCCTCTCTGGGTCAAAGCGCAGCATTTTTTGAGCAACGTTTTGGTGCACTATTTTTGTTTGACGAATTTGCATTTGTGGGTCAGCTGATACGACGAGAAATGCAACGTCATGTCTCGCCGAGCACATGTTACTACGAAACACTACATCTGTAATACATGCAAATATGTAAATACATGCATATATTCATAAATACATACATACATATATACATAAAACATTTATATATATATACATACATACATACATACACACACACACACACACACACACACACACATATATATATAATATAATATATATATATATATATATATATATATATATATATATATATGTGTGTGTGTGTGTGTGTGTGTGTGTGTGTGTGTGTGTGTGTGTGTGTGTATGAATATATATTATTCAAGTATCTATCTATCTATCTATCATATATATATATATATATATATAATATATATATATATATATATATATATGTATGTATGTATCTGTGTGTGTGTGTGTGTGTATGTGTGTGAATATATATTATCTAAGTATCTATCTCTATCTATCTATATATGCTCACACAAACATATGCATATGTGTATGTATGTATATGTATTTATATATGTACTCACACACACACATATATGAGTATGTATGCATATACACACACACATATATCATTTGTATGTATATAAGAAAAGGACTCTGCCACAACTTAGCATAAAGTCCTCAAACTTTCCTACAACAGCTACTTTGGCGCCCCAGTCACCGTGGAGGTCAGCTAGTCAGTGTTACTATTCACTCTTCTAATCAACGGAGAAACATCACTTCTTCTCTAGCAAAGTTATGCCGTAAATTTTATTTATACCGAAGCTTTATTCACTTTATTCCAAGCGAAGTATAAAATGGATGCATTGTATGAATTATCCTTCCACAGCTTTCTGTCAGATACGCCCAGTGATGTATATTCAGGCGACGGTGGTTGCGAATGGCCAGCCAGCTCTCTCTCTCTATCTATCTCTATCTCTATCTGTCTGTCTGTCTGTCTGTCTCTCTCTATCTATCTCTCTATCTCTGTCTGTCTCTCTCTATCTGTCTGTCTGTCTGTCTCTCTCTATCTATCTCTCTATCTCTGTCTGTCTCTCTCTCTCTCTCCCTCTATCTCTGTCTGTCTGTCTGTCTCTGCCTCTGTCTCGTTCTCCCTCTCTCGCTCTTTTTTCTCTTTTTTTCCTTCCTCTTTCCTCCTCTCTCTCTCTCTCTCTCTCCTCTCTCTCTCTCTCTCTCTCTCTCTCTCTCTCTCTCTCTCTCTCTCTCTCTCTCTCTCTCTCTCTCTCTGTGATAACTAAGATATGAATGGCCTAGTTATTTCACTTTTGTATAGACACTTCAGATTTATAAAACAGTGCATGCATCCAAAATACATGTTTATTTATCTGCCAATACGAGTGTCAATCACATCGGCTTTGTGTGTATTTGTGGCTGTGATGTGTTTCTGAATGTGTGTATGCGTATCCGTACATAAGTTTGTGTGAGTGTTTGTGTGTACTGATAAAAAAAAATGTACGTATGTTCATAGTTGTTCAATATTTTATTCGTGTGTATGAAAATGAGATGTGCTCACGTGCATCTCTATATCCATGCATAGGTGTATTTTTGCGTATGAGTGAGTGTGTGAGTGAGTTTGTGAATGTATGTGTGTGAATGGGAGTGAATGTGTGAGTGAATGTGAGTGAATGGAGTGAATGTGTGAGTGTATGAGTGAATGTGTGAGTGAATGTGAGTGAAATGTGTGAGTGTGTGAGTGAATGTGTGAGTGAGTGTGTGAGTGAACGTGTGAGTGAATGTGTGAGTGAATGTGAGTGAGTGAAATGTGTGAGTGAGTGAGGGAATGTGTGAGTGAGTGTGTGAGTGAATGTGTGATTGAATGTGTGAGTGAACGTATGAGTGAATGTGTGAAATGAATGTGCGAGTGAATGTGTATGCGAATATATACATACACCTCAATTTGCGCGCGCGTGCAGCACATACGCCAGCCAAATAGCAACAGCAATAACTTTTTTCTCCAACCTTCAACCACGCTCTGCAATGACGCAAGTGCACCGGGCGCGATACGAAGAGCGTGACGTGCAATGACGATACGTGATTGACATATCAATTGTCCGCAGATGATATTATCAATTTGCTTCCTAATTGCCTATTACACGGGGTCTGGGTTTCTCATCCGAGTGTCTCGTGTAGTTACAAGAAACAGGTGAGTATTAGTGTTTTTTCTTCTTTTTTCTTTCCTTTTCTCTTTCGTTTTGGTTAGTTCTGTACGTTTCGTTTAATCTATATTTTTTTCTTAATTTTGATGTTGATATTTACTCTTTATTAATTCATGGCTTTGTGAATGATTTATTTTTTTGTTTATGAATATTTCTGTCTGTGTCCATTCCTCCATTGAGCGTAGTCCAAAAGTCCAATGTTATAATAGACTTTATAACGAGTTACATGTAATATATACGCAGAGAATTATCGACTATTTTTAATGACAAGGACTTGAAAATCGTGAGACTCGAATGCACAACATAGTCACGTGCTGCGCCATTAGCAGTACTTTGCCGTCCCGTTTTCTTTCGTCTTTTTTTTTCATCTACGCGTTACCGTCGTTGTGTTTTTCTTCTATGGATTAATAACCTTTCCAAATCACGAAGTTTTAAATTTAAGAGGTCGAGGGCGAGTTTAGTGGTAATAGCAGCACGAGAGAGAGAATAAAAAGGAAAATAAAATGCAATCGGAGCGAATTCCGTGCCCGTTTTCTTCGCTCCATATATCGACTTTTTGCCCGCATAGAAAACGAGCCTCGATCTCTTAAAAATTGTCGGTACAAAATACATTCTTTTTATGGTTAAATAGAGGTTTATTATTGCCTATTTGCTTTACTGCCATCCGTAAAATGATGGTTTGATTTAATAATTATTCGAAAGAGGTGAAAATGACCTATTGATAGTGTGAGATCAGCGATATAAAACGTGATCTTATTAACACTTAAATTTTATCAAGGCAATTTAATTACGCTTAAGTGTTTCGCTAATAATTGTCACCGTTTATTCTGATACTGAACTTCAGCCTTTTGTTCACCATGTTATTATCGCTGTTTCTCATCTGTGCTTAATAACAAATGCTGTTCTAATACTGTTTTTTTTTTTTTTTTTTTTTTTTTTTTTTTTTTTTTTACATTTCGAACGTGTCAGACATTTATTAACTATATGTAGTTATTTGTATTTATTTAGTCGTTTATTTTTGATAACTTAAACCCGGCCATGATGGGAATAATAATGATTCTGATAATAATGGTAATTATGATAAATGTGATGTTGGTGGCGATGGTGATGAGGATGATAATGAGGATAATAATGATAGCAATAATAAGAATAATGATGATAATGTTAGTAATAATAATGATAGTTAACAAAAAAATAACAAAATAAAAACTAATAACAGCCAATTACGATATATAAACTACAACACGGCAACAACGGCATTAATAACAACAGCAAAAAAGATAATAACAAACAATTAAGATAGATTAACTACAACACCAACAACGTCATTAATAACACAAAAAACAACAACAGCCAATTACGATAGATCAACTAACAACAACAACATCACTAATAACAAAAACTAAACAACAGCCAATTACGATAGAATAACTACAACACCTCACACACACACAAACAAAAAAACAGCCAACTAGCAAAACCCACCAAACACAAAAAAAAAAAGAAGCCAACAGACAAGTCCCATAACACACCCTTCCGCTGACCACACAACCACGCCCTAGTTGTGTTGTGAATATCGTAGCGCTGGTTGTTAAGAGTGACTGACATGAAGGTCTCTCACTTCAGCTGGGTCGAGGGGGGGGGGGGGGGGGTACCCCTGAGGGTGGGTGGGGGGGGGGGGGAGGGAAGGGTTAAAAGGGTTAGTTTAAGGGATCTTTTGGCGATGATGTCACGTGCCTTGGAGAAGATTCTTGTTTTGGGTGAGGTTATTTTAACTGAAGAGCTTGTTTTGATGTTATTTTAAAGTTTTTTTTTCCCTGTAATTTTCATAATCTTTTTTTTTTATGTCATTTTCATGAAGATCTTGTCTTTGATGTCCTTTTCCATATGTTGTATTTTAGTGTCATTTTCATGGATTTCTTTTTAATGTAATTTCATTTTTTTTTAAATGTAATTTTCGTGAATTTGTTTTTGATGTCATTCTCATGATCTTGTTTTGATGACGTCATTTTCATGATCATGTTCTAATGACGTTATTTTTCCGAATTTTTGTTTTGATGATGTCATTCCCTATCTTGATTTGATGACGTCATTTTCCTGAAGATATTTTGCTGACGTAATTTTCTTCAATATTTTGTTTTGATGACGTTATTTTCCTGAAGATCTTGTTTTGATGACGTTAAGATATTTTGCTGATAACGATTTTTGATTTCCGAAGATTTTTTGATGACGTCATTCTCCTGAAGATCTTTGTTTTGAATGACGTTTCATTCTTCTCCTGAAGATCTTGTTTTGATGACGTCATTCTCCTGAAGATCTTGTTTTGATGACGTCATTCTCCTGAAGATCTTGTTTTGATGACGTCATTCTCCTGAAGATCTTGTTTTGATGGCGTAATTTTTACTAATATTTGCACTGGCAGTACCACCATCGATACCTATAATAATACCTCTACTACCACCAGGAACACGCAATACCACCGCCAAAACATACCACAATAACCAACAATACCTGATCACAACCAAGTTGAAACACTAATATCAGCCAATTGCCACTTCACTTACAACAGACACATAACCACCACCACCACCGAGAACAACAACACTCTATTCAACACCAAGTTTACTACATTTAATACCAATACCACTTAACGTAACACCAACACTACTCCATTTCACACCAACAAAACTCCACTTCAAGCCAACAACCACTTCCCTTAACACCAACAACCACTCCACTCAACGCCAATCACTCCTCTCAACACCAACAACCACTCCATTTCACACCAACACCACTCAACACCAACAACCACTCAAACACCAACACACTACACCAAACAACCGTCGGCCCCACTCAACACCAAACACCGCTCCATTCCACCACAAAACACCACTCAACACCAACAAACCATCCACTCAACAACCACTGCTAACCCTTTCCAACAACAACCAAACACCACTACAC
>NW_020868710.1:112808-127808 GCF_003789085.1 Penaeus vannamei
GAAAGAAAAAAAAACGTTTACGCCAGGTGCCTCTCAACCTCCACTCGAATCGCCAAGTAGTTTTACGCCCGAGAGCAATGTTGACAGGAATCCGGTTGCACACTTACCCTGCATCCAGAAGCAAGACGTGTGAGAGAAGTTGCTGTCTAACGCACTTTGAGGCGAAAGACGATTTGTTAAAAGTATTTCCAAGTGACTATTGAACGATGTGGAATTTTGTAGGTTATCTCTTATTTTCGTTTCTTTTTTTTTTTAATGTTGAGTTTTTTTTTTTGTTTTTTTGTTTTTATTGTCTATTGATTTGAATGACATCCATTGCATACTTGATCGTCTCATTTCTTTCTGGAAAACATTTCCGTAACACTTTCCACTTAGTTCTCATTTCTTCCTTTCCAATCTCCTTATTTTACCTTTTCTTCTTCTCTTTTGCCTCCCTCTTTTTTTATTCTCTCAGTCTTGACATCAATGTGCAGCAACGTGTTCGATCCTTAATATGAACAAAATCATCCGACTGCCAATATTTCCCTTCGCAAATATCCTCAGAAATACCACGAAATTTTCCTCTTTCGAATGAAGCGCTTTGCAAACGCGTGGCCCTAACGATGCACGAGATATTGCACGATTACAATAATTGAACAGAATTCTAGCAGTTGTTTACGCGCCATGTTCCCGCGCTCCGCCATCCTTTCGCGGGCAACGGGTCAGCGCGAGGTTAAACCCCGCATCAATATGTAAATTATCCGAAACAAGGGAGATAAACCGGATTGATAAGGCTGTGGTGAACATGAGCGGTTGCGGAGGCGTCGAGCACACGCCATCGGGGCTAAACACCGGCTTTCATAACCCGAATGTGAGGTTATCCATCGCTTACGTAGCGCAGTTACGGACACGAAATTTCGCTTTTCTCTCTCTCTCCCTTTTGTACTTGTGGATTACCTCCTATTGCTTTTTTAAAAACTTCAGTCTCATCTTTTCATTTATCAGCGTTTGAAATGGCTGAGTCATGGACCCAAATATCACTAAATATTTTGAAATTTTCATTTTCGAATGCGTTTGGTAACAGGCGAGTCCCTCCTCCATCTTGAAATTCTCTCGCGCCTTTTCGCTGTCCATTATGCGTCCTCTTTGCATGATACTCAATCGCCTTTGCTTGCATTAATTTGGCAAGCTTTTCTAAGGCGTTCTTGTGCAACGCCGTTCGTGCAATATCGTTTCGTTTTAATTTTCGATTTTTTTTTCACTTCAGATTTTTCTTTCTCTTTTTCGAAACGAGTAAAATATTCCTCAAATATCTAAATACGTTACTAACCCTTTTCAGTATTTCTTTTCTTCAGATATTTGTTTTCTTTTTAAAATTCACTCTGCTCTTTCTGGTAAAAAAAAAAAAAATCTTGAATAATCTAAGAATATTTACATTTGGCACCTTTGTCGGAAATACCAAATGATACGGAAAGAATATTATTGTCCTTCTAAAAATGGTAACAATTATGGTCATAATAATGCGAATGACGTTTACAATACCAATGATGATAAGGGTAATATTCATAACAACGATATATAATGAAATGATGATAATGATAATGATAATGATGAAATAATAAGATAATAATTATGTGATGGGAATAGTAATGATTTAATAATAGCAGCAAATTATATTATCAACAAAGAAACAATTACTCTACTACTGAAATACCTCACCGCAAATCACAACAATCACACCCACAATAAACAACCAAATTCAAAACAACGAAAACTGAATCCGTTCTAGCCCCGCCTCCTTAATGAAGTTTCTGTATGCTAAGCGACGAAAACAGCCCAAAACAACGAAAAGTGAATCCGTTCTAGCCTCCTTAATGAAGTTTCTATATGCTAAACGACGAAAACCTACCAAAACAACGAAAAGCGAATCCGTTCTAGCCCCGCCTCCTTAATGAAGTTTCCGTACGCTAAGCGACGAAACCTACCCAAAAAACAACGAAAAGCGAATCCGTTCTGGCCTCCTTAATGAAGTTTCTGTATGCTAAGCGACGAAAACAGCCCCAAACAACGAAAACTGAATCCGTTCTAGCCTCCTTAATGAAGTTTCTGTATGCTAAGCGACGAAACCTACCCAAAACAACGAAAAGTGAATCCGTTCTAGCCTCCTTAATGAAGTTTCTGCATGCTAAGCGACGAAACCTGCCCAAAACAACGAAAAAGTGAATCCGTTCTAGCCTCCTTAATGAAGTTTCTGTATGCTAAGCGACGAAACCTACCCAAAAACAACGAAAATGAATCCGCCTCGGCCTCCTTAATAAAGTTTCTGTATGCTAAGCGAAAAGTGAATCGCGTTCTAGCCTCCTTAATGAAGTTTCTGATGCTAAGCGACGAAAACAGCCCCCAAACAACGAAAACTGAATCCGTTCTAGCCTCCTTAATGAAGTTTCTGTATGCTAAGCGACGAAAACAGCCCCGCCCAGCACGATTCGTGGAATGGACTCCCGGCGCGTGTGAAGGAATGCCTCGACGCACGTTTTTTCGTCGTCGCTTCGGATGTGGAATTCCTTGCAGCGGCCGACGGGGGCTGGTGAGGTAGATGTGTTTTTTTGTTTGTTTGTTTGTTGATGTGGTTGTTAATATTATTGTTGTTGTTATTGTTATTATGATTATTATTGTTATTATAATTATTATAATTATTATTTTATTATAATTATTATTGTTATTATAATATTGTTATAATTGATTATTATTGTTATTATAATTATTATTGTTATTATAATTATTGTTATATTATATTATTTATTATAATTATTATTGTTATTATATGATTATTGTATTATCAATATTATTGTTATAATGATTATTATTGTTAATTATAATTATTATTGTCATTTATATATTTGTTAATATAGTGTTAATACTATTACGGTTATCATTAGATTATTGTTATTTTATTATCATGATTATTATTAACAATAGTTATTATAAGCCTTATTATTATATTACAGATATTATTTCATTATCATATCATCATTATTTTTGTTTTTGTTGCGGCTATCTTTATTATTGTATCAGGAGAGAGAGAGAGAGAGAAGAGAGACGAGACGAGAGAGAGAGAGAGAGAGAGAGAGAGAGAGAGAGAGAGAGAGAAGGAGAGAGGAAGAGAGAGAGAGAGAAGATAGAGAGAAAAGAGCAAAGAAAGAAAGAAAGAAGAGAAAGAAGGAAAGGGAGGAAGAGAGAGAGAGAGAGAAGAGATAGAGATAGAGATAGAGATAGAGATAGAGATAGAGATAGAAATAGCGATAGAGACAGAGATAGAGCTAGATAAATAGATACAGAGAGAAAAAAAGAAAAAGAATAAATAAATAAAAAAACGCAAGGGAGCATAAATAGGCCGTTTAAACAGATTGGTCAACAGTGGGCCAAGGGCGTTGGTGGAAGGAACAGAAAGGTGGGAGGAGAAGGGAAAAGGGTGGGGCAGGGGAGGGGGAGGGGAAGAGGAAGGGGAAGGGGATGGTTGGCGCGGAAAAAGGGCGGGAAGAGGGAAAGAAAGGGAGAGGAAGAAAGGAGAATAGAGAGAAAGGGGAGGAGGGGAAAATGGAGAAAGAAGAGAGAAGGAGGAGGAAAATGGAGAATAGGGAAAAGGGAGAAAAAGTGGAAAAATGGAAGAGAAGGGGAGGAGGAAAAGGAGAATAAAAGGGAAGGGAAGAAAAAATGGAGAATAGGAAGAGAAAGGAAGGAGAAAAAATGAAGAAAATAGAAGAAAGAAAGGATGGAAAAGAAGAAGAATAGGAGAGAAAGGGAGGAGGAAAAAGGGAAGAATAGGAAGAGAAGGAGAGGAGGAGAAATGGAAGAATAGGAAGAGAAGGGAAAGATTGGAATCGGGAAGGAAGGGGAATAGGTGGGGAAGAAGGGAGAGAAGGAGCAACGTAGGGCGAATGAGGAGGGAAAGAGAAAGGCTGGAGCAGGAAGGAGGGAGAAGGGGAGAAAAAGAGAAAGATATGAAGAAGAGGAAAGTGGAAGGAAATAGGGAGAGGAAAGATAGGAATAGAGAGAAAGCGAAAAAAGGGAATGGAAAGAGGAAGGAAAAGAGGAAAGATAGGAAGAAGAGGAAAGTGGAAGGAAATAGGGAGAGGAAAGACAGGAATGAAGAGAAAGCGAACAAAAAGATGAAAAGAGGAAGGAAAATATGATATGAAGAAGAGGAAAGTTGAAGAAATAAGAGGAAAGATGTAATGAAGAGAAAGCGAAAAAGGAATGAAAAGAGGAAGGAAAAGAAGAAGAAAGATATGAAGAAGAGGAAAGTGGAAGGAAATAGGGAGAGGAAAGGCAGGAAAGAAGAGAAAGCGAAAAAAAGAGATGGAAAGAGGAAGACGAAGAAGGGGAAGAGAGGAAGAATAGAAGAGAAGGAAAGAGGTGAAAGAAGGAAAGAGGTGAGTAGCAAGGGCGGGAATGGGAGCACGGGAGAGGCAGAGAAAGAGGGAGAGAGAACATACCGGTGACGTAATACCTGTTCTCATTAACGAAGGTATTTATCCAGACGGTTCCGAGCCACCTGGGAGTGTGGGAGAGCGTGTGTCTGTCTGTGTCTGGGTGTGGTTAGCACTGTCTTGTATCGTGGGTCTGTCTAATGCATGTATCTGTCTAATATTTCTGTCTTTGGTACGTGTGTTCTATCTGTGATATATATTTCGTGTGTCTGTCTACCTGTCTAGTGTATCCTCTCTGTCTCTCTGACAATAAAATACATATCTTTACCCGGTAGATTCGTCTATCCATCAATCCTATGATGTCAGTCTATCTATCAATCTACTCTGCTTTCCAGTACGTATCCGCAGCCGTCTATACACCAATCCGTTGCTCCATATACGTAAATAAGCTCCCCAATTACGAATATACTTTTTTTACACGCCATAGCTAAACATAGTCGATTTACCGACGATGGAAATAACACGTGAAGGTCATAGTGGTAGCTGACAGTGAGGGATTGTACTGACAGTGAGTGATTGTACAATGTGGCGGCCTGTTTAGTCATGATGAATAGGTCGCTGTTACCATTACCTGTACAGTCATCGCTGTTATTAATGCTTTATTTGTTTGCTGTTTTAACTGGTTATGCGGTAGTTGTGATTGGTGTTGCTTTTTTGTTGTTATTTGTTGGTTTTCTAAGATTAGGGAGGAGGGAGGAGAGGGAAAGAGGGAAAGAGAGGGAGAAGGAAAGGGGGGAAGTGGGGAAAGGGAGGGAAAGAGAGAAGAGGGAGAGAGAGAGAGGAGAGGAGAGAGAGAAGAGGAAGAGATGGAGAGAAGAGGAGAGAGAGGAGAGAGAGAGAGAGAGAGAGAGAGAGAGAGAGAGAGAGAGAGAGAGAGAGAGAGAGAGAGAGAGAGAGAGAGAGAGAGAGAGAGAGAGAGAGTGAGAGAGAGAGAGAGAGAGAGAGGAGTGAGAGAGAGAGAGAGTGAGAGAGAGAGAGAAAGAGAGATAAAGAGAGAAAGAAGAGAGATAAAAAAAAGAAACCGAAGATAATAAGAAAATACAAAAAAAAAAAACGAGCCACAAACAAAACCGAGAGAGAAAAAGCCAAAAAAAAAAAAAAAAAAAGAGAGAGAGAGAGAGAGAGAGACGACAGTAAGGGAGAAGAGGCGGGAGTATAACCACCGCAAATAATGATGGCAAGAGGAGCAGCAGCGAGGAATTATCTCTGAAACCATAATTACACCGATCAAAAGCCCTTTCGACAGCCGCGAGACCCATTACCCGCTGCTTGATTGAAAGGAGCCAGCCAGCGCCGCTCCGTCAGCGAGCTGTATCCACCTCTCGGTCTGTCTTTGTTGTTGTTTGTTTCTTCTCTCTCGTTCTCTCTCTATTTTTTCTTCTTTCTTTCTTTCTCTCTGTGTTTCTTGATTTATTTATTTCTCTCTTTCTTTGTTGCTTTCTCTCTGTGTTTTTGTTTATTTCTCTCTTCTCCCTCTCTTCTTTCTGTTTTTTTTCTCTTCTCTTGCTTTCTTTCTTTCTGTTATTTTTTTTCTTTCTTTCTCTCTCTCTTTCTTCCTTTCTCTCTCACTTTGTTTGTTGTTTCTTCTTTCTCTCTGTATTTCTCAGTCACTTTCGTATTGAGCTGTATCCACCTCTCGTTCTGTCTCTCTTTTCTTTCTTCTCTTCTCTTTCTTTTTCTTCTCTTCTTTCTTTGTTTCTTTTGTTTTCTCTCTCTTTCTTTGTTTTCTCTCTCTCCTCTCTCTCTCTCTCTCTCTCTCTCTCTCTCTCTCTCTCTCTCTCTCTCTCCTCTCTCCTCTCTCTCCTCTCTCTCTCTCTCTCTCTCTCTCTCTCTCATTCTCACTCACTTAATATCTCCATCTATTTCTCACGCTCTCATTTTTTTTTTCACTCTACCACTCTCCTTCTCCCTCCCCTCCCTCCCTCCCTCCCTCCCTCCCTCCCTCCCTCTCCCTCTCGTGATTGCATATTACCTAATTGTTGAATTACCTATGATTGTTCATCGTTTATTGAACATGGGAGGCCAATGTTTATACCCGCGTGTGTTATTTGTGTTCGTTTTTTTTTTTTCTGTCGGATTGTGTGCAAAGTTTCGGACAAGTGATGAAAACTTACGAATGAGTTGTTCCTTTTATAAGGTTTCGGACGAGTTGAGATGAAAAAAAAAATTATGGATAAGTTGTTTCTTTTATAAAATACTTGTTGAAATGATTCTATTTGGTGAAATTAATCCTCTGTGGATATAGGAATCCATATGGGAGGTTCAATGCCAGTGGGGTTCGTAATTTAGAAAATAGATTTGTTGGAAAATGCCATAAATCTTCATTTTTTTAATGTGGCAGACTTATGGATTTCGTAATTGAGATCTTGGGCGTTGGCGAATATTTGTGCAGAATAATTAATTTACGTGTTTATTTATCTGTTTGTAATTTTTATGTCTATTTATCTATTATTCTGTCATGTGCGTTTACTTGTTTATCTTTGTCAGTTATCTGTTTGTAATTTTTATGTCTATTTATCTATTATTCTGTCATATGCGTTTACTTGTTTATCTTTGTCAGTTATCTGTCTGATGTTAATTCCCTTTTTTATTGTTATTTATACGGTGTGTCATTCATGTCTGTTTATATATGTTTGAATATTTATACCGTGTTTGTATATTCATCCTATGTGTATATTTTTTATGATTGTTCGTATGTATGTATGCATGTGGGTTAGTATTATGTACTCTCTCTCTCTCTCTCTCTCTCTCTCTCTCTCTCTCTCTCTCTCTCTCTCTCTCTCTCTCTCTCTCTCTCTCTCTCTCTCTCTCTCTCTCTCTCTCACTTAACTCACTCACTCTCTCTCTTTTTCTCCTTCTTCTCCTCCTCTCCCTCTTTCTCTCTCCTTCTCTCTCCCTCCCTCCTCTATCTCCCCCTCTCTCTCTCCTTCTCCTTCTCTCCTTATCTCTCTCTCTCCTTCTCTTTCTCCCTCTCTCACCTCATTCTTTCTCTCTCCCTCTCCTCTCTCTCCTCTCTCGCCATCCTTCACCTTCTCTCTCTTCTCTCTTCTCGCCCCATTTCCCCCCGAATGCCATGCCCCAGTTCGGACGGTCTTCAAGTGACGTAACTGTGTCGTAAATGTGATGTTTTGACGGGCGTGGGGATGAGGGGAGGGAGGAGAGAGGGGTGGGGGGGAGGGGAGGGAGGTGAGGGGGGGAGTGGGAGATTGAGAGGAGTTAGGAGGGTAGGAGGAGAAGGGGGTATGAGGGGATGAGGGAGGGAGAGGGAGGTGAGGGGGGAGTGGGAGATGAGAGGAGTAGAGGGGTAGGAGGAAGAGATGGGGGTATGAGGGGATGAGGGGAGGGCGGGAGAGGGAGGTGAGGGGGGGGGGGATGAAAGGAGTAAGGGAGGGTATGGGGAGGAGAGGGGGGTGAGGGGATGAGGGAGATGAGAGGGGGAAGAGGAGAGAGGGGTGAGGGGTATGGAGGTAGGAGGGGGAGGAGGAGTGGAGGGAGGGAGGGAGGAGGAGAGAGGAGGGAGGAGGAGGAGGAGGGAGAGGGGGGGGAGTCTGAGGAGAGGGAAGGGGTGGAGGGGGAGAGGGGAAGGGAAGCCGCAGGAGGAGGGGAATGGTAGATAGAGAGGATAATAAAGGAGGGAGAGAGGAAGGGAGATGAGTGAGAGAGTGAGAGGGAAGAGGGGATAAGGGTAAAGGAATAGATGGAGATGAAGAGGAGAGAGAGAACCAAAAGGAGAAAAGACCAATTAACATATCAGTTAAAGAAACAAATAGTGTTAGAGAAAGAAAATAAACATAATTTAACAGGTGTGACTGACATGTTTATAGTGTGCTGTATGATATTAATTATATTAATATTGGTATTGTATATAATATTGGTTAATCATATTAATATTGATGTTAATAATATCAATATTGGTATTAATATATATTAATACCAATTAATATATCAATTATGGAAACAAATATTGTTCAAGATAGAAAATAAACATAATTTAACAGGTGCGGCTGACATGTTTATAGTGTGTTGTAAACGATGGTGCTATATAGCGATGATGGTGATAGCGATAGTGACTAAATAACACAAGGTGAGAATGGTAATTGAAAATGTGACGATAATGAAAATTTTCTTTAATTCATAACATAATAAAGGTGATGGTCATAGTGATTCTCATAACAATCCTAAAGAATATGTGGTAGAAAATATGTATATAAACTACATTACTTATAATGATAGTGTCTACAATCATTATTTTGCCTTTAATACACATTATACAAAGGATGAGAACTATAGTAAAGATACATTCTAATCAAAATTAAATTAAATTAAATACAGCTGACCTTCACAAACAGAATCAGCTGATTGGTAATCCAGAGAAGACTACAAAAGCCTATTTGCTGAAACAGAAAACGGGGTCGATTCACAAGATAACATGAATAAAACATGTTACAATACTCGTCTCTTGTTCATGCAAATTTGATAGTTAGGTGTAGTATTGGCAACAGGATTAACGTGATGATAACAATAACAGAAAGAGAGAGGAATAAGTCAGAGAAACGAGAAAAAGAAAAAGAAAAAGGAGGAGGAAGAGAGGAGAAGGAGAAGAAGGAGAAAGAAAAGAAGGAGAAGGGGAGAAGGGGAGAGAGAGAGAGCGAGAGACAGAGAGAGAGAGAGAGAGAGAGAGAGAGAGATAGAATAGAAGATAGATAGAATAGAGAGAGAGAGAGAGAGAGAGAGAGAGAGAGAGAGAGAGAGAGAGAGAGAGAGAAGAGATAGAGATAGATGAGAAGATAGAGAGAGAAGAGATAAGAGAGAGAGAGAAGAGAGAGAGAAGAGAGAGAGATAGAGAGAGAGAGAGAAGAGAGATAGAGATAGATAGAGAGATAGATAGAGAGAGAGAGAGAAGAAAGAGACAGAAACAGAGGCAGAAAAAACTGACAGAAAGAGAGAAAATAGATTAAACAGAGGAGTAAAACCGAGAGATACAAATAAATAGACCAAAAAAAAGCAAGTCCTTCCGCTCACGACACCTCTCCACCATAATAAATAACATTAACCCACTTGTCCGTTTTCGCATTCGCTCTTGGTGTTCGGATCCGTGTTCGTGGCTTCGAATCCTTACTGCACTGGCTCGAGGGGCTGTTCGTATTCAGGCCAACGAAGCTTAATTTAGATGATGGTGATAAGGCGTTGATTATCTTCGTTATGTAGGTTGGAGATCAGGTTAGGTGTGATGTGCTTGCAATTGCGGTAAGTATGGTTGATAGAAAGGATTGAAAGCACTCTCTCTTTCTCTCTCTCTCTCTCTTTCTTTCTTTCTTTCTTCTCTCTCTCTCTCTCTCTCTCTCTCTCTCTCTCTCTCTCTCTCTCTCTCTCTCTCTCTCTCTCTCTCTCTCTCTCTCTCTCTCTCTCTCTCTCTCTCTCTCTCTCTCTCTCTCTCGCTCTCTGTCTCTCTCTTTCTCTCTCCTTCTCTCTCTCTTCTCTCTCTCTCTCTCTCTCTCTCTCTCTCTCTCTCTCTCTCTCTCTTTCTTTCTTTCTTTCTTTCTTTCTCTCTCTCTCTCTCTCCTCTCTCTCTCTCTCTCTCTCTCTCTCTCTCTCTCTCTCTCTCTCTCTCTCTCTCTCTCTCCTCTCTCTCTCTCTCTCTCTCTCTCTCTCTCTCTCTCTCTCTCTCTCTCTCTCTCTCTCTCTCTCTCTCTCTCTCTCTCTCTCTCCTCTCTCTGTCTCTCTCTCTCTCTCTCTCTTTCTCTCTTTCTCTCTTCTCTCTCTCTCTCTCTCTCTCTCTCTCTCTCTTCTCTCTCCTCTCTCTCTCTCTCTTCTCTCTCTCTCTCTCTTCTCTCTCTCTCTCTCTCTCTCTCTCTCTCTCCCTCGAGAGCAAGCAACGAACAAGTACCGAATGAACAGTCACTTGACCCGACTCCCTCCCCCCTCCCCCCTCAACCCCAGAGGTCACTGACCCAGGCGAAGGTCACGAAACCCAACCACAGAAAACGGGATTGCAAGGGGCGTCGCGTCTTTGGCTAGCATAGAAAACGGGGTTACTCGAGGGCGTCGTTGGCCAGCATAGAAACGGGGTTAGTGGGGCGTGGTTGCCCGGCATAGAGCACCGCCACGCATGTCCGGAACCTGTCGAACGTTGCGCAAAAAAAAAAAAAAAATCGTTTCTGTTCGAACGCTGCGAAAAAAAAAAAAAAAAAAAAAAACGTTTTCATGTCTCGAACGCAAAAAAACAACAAAAAAACGTTTCAAAAAAAAAAAAATTCGTTTTCAGTGTCTCGAACGCTGCGCAAAAAAAAAAAAAAAACGTTTTTCAGTTGTCTCGAACGCTGCGCAAAAAAAAAAAAAAAAAAAAAACTTTTTCAGTGTCTCGAACGCTGCGCAAAAAACGTTTTCAGTGTCTCGAACGCTGCGCAAAAAACGTTTTCAGTGTTCTCGAACGCTGCGCAAAAAAAAAAAAAACGTTTTCAGTGTCTCGAACGCTGCGCAAAAAAAAAAAAAACTTTTCAGTGACTCGAACGTGCGCAAAAAAAAACGTTTTCAGTGTCTCGAACGCTGCGCAAAAAAAAAAAACGTTTTCAGTGTCTCGAACGCGCGCAAAAAAAAAAAAAACGTTTTCAGTGTCTCGAACGCTGCGCAAAAATAAAAAAACGTTTTCGTCTCGAACGTTGCGAAAAAAAAAAAACGTTTTCAGTGTCTCGAACGTTGCGAAAAAAAAACCGTTCAGTGTCTCGAACGCTGAGCAAAAAAAAAAAAAAAAAAAAAAAAAACGTTTTCAGTGTCTCGAACGCTGCGCAAAAAAAAACGTTTTTCAGTGTCTCGGTAATTTGAGTTTGAGCGACACCCGAGTGTGTTTGGGCGTGATGGGGGCTTGTGGAGGGCGCGGGCGGCGGCTGCTGAATATGAAGCGCTGGTGATGGTAAGTGTGCCGGTGAATATGCACGCACACAGATCCTACACACAATACACACACACACACACACACACACACACACACACCACACACACAAACACAACGATTTAAAACACTATAGAAAAAAATGAAAACATCATATATACTACAAACAATACAGCTCAAACCAGTCAATAACTTTAATTAACAATAACTGTTACACTCTCCCTATTACTAAGCTTTCTCCTGTCAGAATAACTGTGTCTGTTGGTATTGCACGCAGGCCAAACCCTTCTTGCAATGCTGACATAAGGCAGTTGCATAAAGAGTGATATAACAGGGTGAATCAGGCGTGTACTGTCTTGCATAAAAGCTGACGGGCAAGTAAATAGGATAAATTTGCATGAATCTGTTATTATGTCTAGCTTACTTGCTCTCTCCCTCTCTCCCTCTCACTGTTTTTTTTTTTCTTTTTTCTCTTTCTCCACCCAATCTCTCTTTCTTGCGCTCTCGTGTTTCCTCCTTTTTCTCTCTTTCAAAACGTTAATCTCTCTCTCTCTCTCCTCTCTCTCTCTCTCTCTCTCTCTCTCTCTCTCTCTCTCTCTCTCTCTCTCTCTCTCTCTCTCTCTCTCTCTCTCTCTCTCTCTCTCTCTCTCTCTCTCTCTCTCTCTCTCTCTCTCTCTCTCTCTTCTCTCTCCTCTCTCTCTCTCTCTCTCTCTCTCTCTCTCTCTCTCTCTCTCTCTCTCTCTCTCTTCCCCTCTTCTCTCTTCCGCCTAAACTCTCTTTCTCTCTCTCTCTCTCATATATATATATATAATATATATATATATATATATATATATATATATATATATATATATTTTATATATACTTATACATACACACATACACATGAATACATATATTCATGAGTGTATATCTTTGTCTCCCAGCTTGCGTGCTTGCATCGACATCATTCGACCTAACCTCCAAACGGCGGCGAACGAGGTCACCCGAGGTTCACACACACACACACAACCCCGACAGCGCCCAAGTCACCCCAGGAGATTGTCGGGGGCGTGTCGACCTCTCCCGGCGGCACTCGGCAACCACGCTGCGTTCGGATCGGGCGGTTTCGGGCGAGGTCAAGGCCGGAGCCACTCCAGGGAAAAGGCAGATCCGGACGAGTTCTGATGCCCGGATGGGTTGGCATTTATTTGGATATGAGGCTGTGCGTTTGTGAATGTGTGAATGGATAGATGCAGCACGCACAGAAATAAACACGTACACACGCACATGGGTATATTTAAGAGAGAGGAGAGAGGGATGGAGAGAGAACGAGATAAAGAGAGAGTAGATAGATAGACAGAGAGAGAGTTAGAGAGAGAGAGAGAGAGAGAGAGAGAGAGAGGGAGAGGAGGAGAGAGAGAGAGCGAGAGCGAAGAGAGAGCGAAGAGAGAGAGAGAGAAGAGAGAGAGACGAGAGAAGAGGCGAACGAGGCGGAGAACGGAGAGAGGAAGAGGAAAGAGAGAAGGAAGAGAGAGAGAGAGAGAGGAGAGAGAGACAGAGAGAGAGACGAGAGATGGAACGAGACGCAGAGAAGAGGAGGAAGAGAGAGAGAGAGAGACAGACAGAGAGAGACGGAGAGAGAGACAGAGAGAGAGAGACAGAGAGAAGAGAGAGAGAGAAGAGAGAGGAGAGAGAGAGAATTAGATGAGAGAAGGAAAGAGAAGAAGAGACAGAGAGAGAGAGAAGAGAGAGAAGAGACTAAAGTTTTATATATATACATACATACATACGTACATTCATACATATGTATAAATTATTACTAATTATTGTTATTATATATATCCACTCAGTATAATATTGAACAGTGCCATACATAGCTATTGATCTGTGTCCATTATCTATCTGATATCCATCTACTTATTGCTATCTGTCATACCATTCCTATCTGTCTATCCTATCTACATAGTCTATTGTCTATCTGTGTCATCCATCTATCTATCTGTCTATCCATCTATATATCTGTCTATCCATCTATCTATCTATCTATATCTATCTATCCATATCTATCTATCTATCTGTTATCCATCTATCTAATCTATCTATATCTTCTAATCTATCATCTATCTATCTGTCTATCATCTATCTATCTGTCTATCATATCTATCTATCCTGTCTATCCATCTATATCTATCTAATCTATCTATACTGTCTATCCAAATTAATCTATCTGTCTATCAATCTCTATTACTCTAGATCCTTATCATCCATCATTTATCTATCCATCTAATCCATCTATTATCATCTGTTATATCAATCATATCTATCTAGCCATCTATCATCTATACTTCTATCATTATCATATATCTATCATCTATCTATCTATCTGTTTATCCATTCATCTATACATATATATCCATCTATCTGTCTATCCATCTGACTATCTATCTATCTTTCTATCTATCTATCCATCTGTCCATCCATCACTCTATAAATTCATCTATCTATCTGTCTATCTACCATCTATCTATCTATCTACCAGTGAGCTTCGTCCACCCTCCCCCCCCTCAAGCGAGCTTCACCTCCCCCTCCTTGGGCGTGACGAAACGCAGCCGTAGAAGAGGCGATCTCGTGGCCGTGAACTATACGCGAAAACGGAAAAACGAAGGAAAAAACGAAAAAAAAACAAAGGAAGAAAATAACGAAAAAAACGAAAAAAAAAACGAATAACGAAAAAAACGAATATCGAAAAAACGAAAAAAATGACGAATAACGAAATACGAAAAGATAACGAAAATAACGAAATAACGAATAACGAAAAAAAAGAATAACAAAAAAAAAAAAACGAAAAAAATAACGATAAAAAGATCAAAGAAATACCGCAAAGAAAAAGGGAATAACGAAAAAAGAAATATCGAAAATAGAAAAAAAGAAAAGATAAAAAAACGCAAGAAACAGCCGTACTGACCACTTCCCGCCCGTCCCTCTCGACCTCAAACCATTCTTAGCGAATTCTCTGCCGTATTTCTTGTATTTTTGAAGGAAATTTAAACCCCCGTGGCGCTGGTGGTGTGTGTGTGTTTGTTTGTGTGTTTGTTCGAGTTTTTTATGTGTGCGTTTAAGTTTTTAATGTGTGTGTGTGTGTGTATGTTTGTGTATGTGTGTGTGTGTGTGTGTGTGTGTGTGTGTGTGTGTGTGTGTGTGTGTGTGTGTGTGTGTGTGTGTGTGTGTGTGTGTGTGTGTGTGTGTGAGAGTGTGTGTGTGTATTTATGTTTGTATGTGTGTGTGTGTGTGTGTGTGTGGTGTATGTTTGTGTGTGTTTGTGTGTGTGTGTGTGTGTGTGTGTGTGTGTGTTTATGTTTGTATGTGTGTGTGTGTGTGTGTGTGCGTTGTGTATACGTGTGTTTGTCGTGTGTGTAGGAATTTTGAATTATGTATAAAATAATTTACTATTTCATGACCATACGTCTTTACTTTTCATACGATATGAATCCGGCGAATCCCCCGAAGCTCCTTGCGCGAACGCTATGACGTCACGATTCATTTTTCCCGCGCAAAATGGGACAAATTTTGCCGGTGAAGATAACTGTCCACGTGTGTTTATTTATGTTTTTTTCGGTATCGTGTGTATGTGTTTGTTTGTGATTGTTTTGTAGATGCAAT
>NW_020868710.1:137808-138808 GCF_003789085.1 Penaeus vannamei
GTATGTAACTGGCGGAAAGTCATCAAGATTGATCGAGTCAAGAAGCATGATCAGAATAATCAATTGATCTTGGCTGCTATCATCATTATCATCGTCATTACTGTCATGTTCACCATCAGCATTTTCACCATCACTAGCATTGCGAATGGTACAGCATATGACATAACTTCTACGGTGGTAATTTATTTTTTAAGGGTATTATGGCGATTAAAATTAAGTGTCATCACCATTTTTTTCAAGAATAAGAATGATGATAATGATAATAATAGATAATCATGATGATAATAATAATGATAGCGATAATGATAATAATAATAACAACATGATAATAAAGATGACAACTATAATGGTGATAATAATGATGACAATAATAACAATAATGATAAAATGATAATAACAACAACAATGATAATAGGAATGATGATAATGATAATATTATGGCGATCAAAATTAACCGACATCACTATCATTTTCATCATCACAGACCCTCACTATCAGTATTAATACCACTGCTTTCAAGACTATCATTATAATCTATGCTACAAACAGATATATTAATCATCACCATTATCCTATGTTAACCCTCACCATAATTCATCATCGTCATCACCATCTTCCCCTTTGACACTATTCTCACCACCACTCTCACTATCATTCCTCACACCACCTTCACCATCACCACCACCCTCACTATCCCTCCCTCACCACCACTCTCACTATCATTCCTCACACCACCCCTTCACCATCACCACCACCCTCACTATCCCTCCCTCACCACCACTTCACTATCATTCCTCACACCAACCTTCACCATCACCACCACCCTCACTATCCCTCCCTCACCACCACTCTCACTATCATCCTCACACCACCTTCACCATCACCGCCATCCTCACTACCCCCCCCTCACACCACTCTCACTACCGTCATCCCCATCCCTTATCTTCCTCACAATCACCCCCGATCACCAATCCACATCCTTCACCATCACCACCACCCT
>NW_020868710.1:144645-147145 GCF_003789085.1 Penaeus vannamei
AAGGGAGAAGAAGACAGAGGAGGGGAGAAGGAAGAGGAGGAGGAAGGGGAGGGTGGAAGAGGTAAGAAGACGAAGGAGGGAGGAGAAGAGGAGAGAAGGAGGGGAGGAGAAGAACAAAAGAGTGGAGATGACAGGATAGGAGAAGCAGTTATATGTGAGAAAAACGAAAATTGAGAAAAGACGATGCTCCCCGATGGTAATGTTAAAGTTGGTGAGCCTAAAACCTAATAAGGATAAATATGATAAAATATTTATCACATAATCTTAAATAATAATGAAATATTATAATATAATGATAAATACTAATGATAAATATGGAATGACAAAATATATCAATCATTAATGATGATACATATATGGTAATAGTAGATGATAATTAGTAATTAATGATAATACTTGAGTGAGGATAATGATAGTTTAATATAAACAAGATAAATGATCGCAATATATATACAGTAATTGACAATGATGATAATAAACAGTAGTCAATGATGATGGAAAAATAATCATAATCACTAATAGTGATATATATGATGTAAAATTTTTGTAATGATGATGATGATCTAATTGACAAAAATAAAAAACATGGATAGAACAGAACACTGCAACGCGTACACAATAATAACACTAGAGAAATAGCAATTAATAAAATAATGATAGCCAATAATGATAACAAAAAATTGATTATAAATAAAATGATGATGATGACCCCGATGATACGATTGACAACCGACGATATGATAACACAATAAAAATATTAATTATAATAATCATTTTCCTCCCCCCACCCCCCCCCCCCCCCCCAACACCCCCCCCCCCCCCCCCCCCCCCCCCCCCCGCCCCCATACTCTTCATTAAATAAAATAGATGATAAGGACGGATGACATAATATACCCCCAATCATATAATATAACAAAACCAACAAGCAATGACCCCTAACCGCCAATAATAATCGCACTAAACATAACCACCACAACCACCCTCACCACAACCACTACTACTTTATAGCTACATTTACTACTACTACTAGTTGATGATGATGATGTGATGATGTAAATAAGCAGAAATGATAATAGTATAATTTAATGATAAGCGATAAACTTTGATAATGATACAATAACTAGTGATATAATGATAATATGATAATGTAACAAAACGTCTGATGATGAGATGATGTCAATAATAATAATTAGGAATGATACTCATAAACATGATAATGATATTGATATGATAGATAATGTGAAATGACGATATCACTAACAGTAATAATCTATATCGACAACGGGGTTCATTTTTTGGTATCAAATTTCCATGATTTTTCCATGACTTTCCAAAGGTTTTGTAACTCTTTTCACAGTTTTCCTGGAGCATTTGATGCATATTCACGATATATATGCCCCATTATAGCATGGGCAATGACTGTGATTCATAATTGATGTCAGATATAAACGATCTGAACCATGACTTTGATGTGCTTTAAATGAACACTTCATGGACTAGTGCTATAAAAATGGATTCAGTATGTATCATTTTAGGCAAATGTCATTTTTTTTTTTTCATTCAGTTACTTCAGTCCTACGAAGATTATTTTGATTTCTCAGATATATAAAAAAAAAAAAAAACTGTCAGACTTATTTTTTAAAGACACCAAATTCCGATTTCCAGACTGAAAACAAGATTCCATGATATCCCCATTTTGAAACAAATTCATGATTTTAACCAGGTCATGATTCCAGAGTTTCCATTCCAGTTTCCAGGACTCTCCATGATTCTAAAGGACTTGTACGAACCCTGTGCAGAAAAAAAAAACAATCTTTACCCTTTTCGTTCATTCATAAAAGAGTAATTTTCATACTTACACCCATAGATCCTTCTCCCTCCATTCATAAAAAAAACAATCTTTACCCTTTTCGTTCATTCATAAAAGAGTAATTTTCACATTTAAACCCATAGATCTTTCTCCCTTTAATACCTTAAAAGTTCCGTCCAGTTTTAGAGTAAAATCTCTTATTAATTTAAGTGTCAAAAACGTAAAACCACTTTCCATCTCACGATAACCAGCTGCAACAAGCCGCCACTCAGGTCAACTTTTTATCCACATTATTTTTTCGAATGACAGTGTAACACAAGACGTACTTAGGCGTTACCATCACTCCGACGGGAAAATTACAAATCTTAAGATACGTACAAGAACAGCAAAAGAAGGGGAGGGAAGCGTGTGGTACGTAATAGTAAATTGATAACACGATCCTCGAACGGCGGTTTTCAACACTAAACTGCTTGTTTACTTTGCGTTCCCTCTCATTGCCTTCAACCTCATTTACCTATTTTTCATTTCATTGTGTGATTACACTTTTTTTCTATCTAATTTCACTCTGAATCTTCACGCGGGCAGGTTTTCTTCTTCTTCTTCGTCTTCTTTTCTTCTTCTTCTCTACTACTACTTGTTATTGTTGTTGTTGTAATTGTTGTTGTTGTTGTTCTTCTTCTTCTTCTTCTT
>NW_020868710.1:162145-167145 GCF_003789085.1 Penaeus vannamei
TCTTAGGTTAAATATAGCGGTTCCGTTACCGTCTGCGAGATAAGCTTCGCTCTTAGGGGGGTTGGGCCTGCTATGGTCGGTGGGGTTCTTTAACCCCTTTATGACGAGGGGTTCTGTTACTCGGACATTTCTCTAATTCTTTGTGTGTTACTCATACATATATTCTTTACCTTACTATTCATTATACTTATATATATATATATATATTATAATATATTATATATATATATATATATAATGCTTACTATATATACTTATACTGTATATGTCTATTATATATACTTCTATATATCTATATATATATACTATAGATATATATATACTATATCATATGAATGTAATGTATATATATATATATATACTATATATATATAGTATAGTATATATGCTCATTATCACCTATACTCTTCTTATATTTGTTACTATGAACTCTTACCTTATTCTACTGTATACTATACTACTCTTCTTATACTATCTATCTCTATATCATATCGACATTTATACTGTCTCTTCAATCTATATCATCTATATTACCTAATTAATATATTTTTCTTTCTAATTCAATCTTTTACAATTCTATTTACATCTTATACTTTAAAATACTTTTCAATATTAATATACTCTACTCTATTCTTACTTCTATATCCTTTACTCTTACTTAACTATATCTATATATAAATGTCAATATACTAATATACTTAGCTATAATTATTATATACTTACTCTCTCTATCTATATATACTACTATCATATACTACTATATTACTGAATGTACTAGTCTATTCTATATTTATATACCTATACATCTATTACTATTACCTATACTCTACTCTCTCTTATATAATTATACACTATATAATGTTTATATAGCTTAGACATACCTAGATAAATCATAGATATGTAGATACATAGATAGAATGATAGATAGATATACAGACAGACTAGTATTTGTGTGTTTACATTAATAGATTGGTAGGTCATAACAAATTCCATGAAATGAACAATGAAATGCATGGTATGTTCAGCACATCAGTGAACAAAGAAATGTGTGTTTGCATTAATAGATAGGTAGATCATAACAGATAGCCTCCATGGTATGTTCAACACATCAGTGAACAAAGAAAAGTTCCTGGAAATGCTACAAATCACAAACAAATACAAACCCAACAAGAAAATACATTAACCTAAATACATGCAACGGAGAATTCTCAATTGCTTTTCCTTTACCCGGAATGTTGCAGATAAGATTAAGTAATATATCTTGCGCACCGTGTTTCGTTTTTGTTCATTCCTCACATCGTGGCTTTTGCGAACCCCTGCTTGGCATGCTGTACAGGGAAAGGCCAGATCAGTAGCAACTGGAGGAGGTGTCATGGCGTCTGATTCTAATTTTGGAAAAAAAAAACAGTGGTTGTTTTGATGACGTCACTAATGTTACGGATGCGTTGGGGATATGGTCGATCATTTTGGTCTTTTCAATTTTCAAAAAGGATGGAAAATAACGGTTTTAACGGTTATATTTTCACTGAACAATCATCAAAATAGACGCCATGACACCTCCTCGAGTTGCTACTGATCTCGCCTTCCCCATACTGTACAGTGATAAGTACTTTTGTACACAAATACTCAATATGGTGTCGTATCATATATTGTACACCATGACGCGATATATAATACCTTAATAAATATTCTTGTACATGAATCCAAATCCTATAAACAATATGATTTACAATTCGGAATCTTAAAGGTAAAATTTAAAATATAAAAGGAGTTGTAATATTTTATAATCATTTGTCTGTGTCAGCGATAGCGAATGCTTAACCGCAGTCCCAGAACCTTTACTCATATCTAATTACATTTTCTCTTCTATTTTTTCCCCCCGACTAACCTTCTTAATTATCGAACCTTCTTCCATCTTTTTGTTTTAATTACATTTTTTCTTCATTTATCATCATTATCCCTTTTCTGGTTCTCTCTTCCGCTGTTCGCTCGTCTCGCTTTTCGTGACTTTGTTAATGAACAGAAACAAGACGGACGTAATAATTTTCAGATACATTTGTAGAAGAAAAATGCAATAAATGAAAAATCTTTCGGAATATGAGGCTATTTTTAGAACTATGAGACTCTTCCGCCATTTTGTCAGAGAGGTTTGTCCGTCAATAACGTTCTCTAAATCAACTTATCCGTATTTCAGATCATTCTCTTAAATGTGGGGAGTAAATGTACAAATAACGAAGATAAATACGCCCTTAAAAATCACGAAGAAAGCTAATTTTTCAAGCAGTTTTACACGATTGATCCCTGTCCCCCCCCCCCCCGGTGAAGCGAGGGGGAATGATCACCTTCCGTCCGCTTGTCAAATAATGGCGGGAAGACCAAAGGGCGACACGAGTATGTTTTGTTTATTTATTTATTTATTTATTTATTATTATTTATTATTATTATTATTATTATTATTATTATTATTATTATTATTATTATTATATTATTTATTTTATTATTATTATTATTATTATTATTATTATATTATTATTTATTATTATTATTATTATTATTGTTATCATTATTATTATTATTTATATTTATCATTTTTTTGCATTACCCATATCTTAGAGTTACTAAAACGAATGTGAGAAAGAAAGAATGAAAGAAATAGAAAGAATTAGACCGAAAGTAAGAAGAAAATAAATAGAAAAAAATTAGAGCGAAAGAAAAGACGAAAAAAACAAAAAACTAATACACGTCCCTTTTTTAGGTGAAAGAGAACATTCTTAATAAAAAAATAAAAAAAAGAAAAAAAGACAATATGGCCTAAAACTATTTCTCTTCATGTATAGCTTTACCTTCCCTTTGTTACTGATCTCTGCCTCTCTCTGTCATTTTCGCCGCTTTTGCAATAATAGCGTTGATTAGCGGTCACCCACACCCTCTGCAGATGTTGCAATATCGCATATCTTAAGAGTTTGAATTAGATAGAAGGAAATTTTAACGGCTGCAACGACCGTTATTTCAAATTTCGCGCGCAATCGTGCCCGGGTGCTGATGGCGGGAATTTTTATTTTCTTTCTTTTATCCGCGAGAACGAAAATTTTTGGATTATTTCCGGATCATAACGTGTTCTCCTTTGTTTCATTTATTATCTTTCTGTCTGCTTCGGCCTTTGTTTCTTTCACATTGGTATTTTATTTCTTAAGGTGCCGTTGCCTCGTTCTGGCCTTTAAATCGTTTTCGTGTATCTCTCTCTCTCTCTCTCTCTGTCTGTCTGTCTCTGTCTCTCTCTTCTTTCTATCTATCTTTCTGTCTCTGTCTCTGTCTCCTCTCTCTCTATCTTTTCTGTCTCTGTCTGTCTGTCTCTCTTCTCTCTCTCTCTCTCTCTCTCTCTCTCTCTATCCTCTCTCCTCTCTCCCTCTCTCTCTCTCTCTCTCTCTCTCTCTCTCCTTTTCTTTTTTCTTTCTGTTCGGCTTTCCTTTCTATTTTGTATTCTTATTTTTTTTTTTTCTCTTAATATAGGTGTAACTATGTTACACACACAACACACACACACACACACACACACACACACACACACACACACACACACACACACTACAACACACACAAGCTCTCTCTCTCTCTCTCTCGCATCAGAACAAAGATGGCCAGAGTAAGGCCATGGCCACAACCCCCAGAACTGTGAAATAATTTGCAAAACGAACTAAGGTGATTTTTCAAAAGCCTTTGTTCGGCTGAGATACAAGCTGGTAAATACGGTATACATACATATGCATGAATATAACGAAGCAACAGCCGCAATAATAAGAGAAGCAGTAAACCGTGACGTTTCGAGCCGGACTGGAATCCTTATCAGATGCAAAAACAAAATGGCGTCTTGGCTTACTCGAAGTGCCAGGGTTAGGTTGCTTCCACTTGGCGCTGTGCTTTGTCTCTGTTTATCTGGCCAAGTTTTAAATCGGTGACTTAATTTTGCTAAGTTTTGATTTAGCTGACTTATTTAGTATATTCTTCGTGTGTATTTTTGTTTTCTTAAATCTGCATGATTCAGTTATTTAGGTTACGTGTTCTGTAGAGGATCTCATACATAGATTTATTTGGCTAGTTATGTATTTATTTATATATTTATTTATTAATTCATTTTACCCTACCATATTTTAATAACTACACTCTATAATATTGGAGAGTACCAATGCAAGTAATATAAACAGCCAATTACAGTCGAGGTAACACAGCTGTTGATTTTTTTTACTTATGAATGCCATAAAATTACCTATTAACGAGATTAAACAAAATTAACAAAATCTGCCTCTTTTGACCAACGGACTTAACGCTTCCTGTACCCGAGAGAGGTCACGGAACCCGGGTTAAAATCCAGGTTATCTTGGGTAACTTTTTGTGATGGGGAAAAAAGGGGGGCAGTTCAATGGGAGTGTTAGTTGGAGGTCAAATGAGGTCACGCGGGCACGAATCCGTTGGGGAAAGAGTTAGGTAAGGAGGATATGACGTAAAGATGGTGGATGGAGGAGAAGAGAAGAAGAGAGTGATGGTGATTATGAGGAAGGCAGAAGAGAGAGAGAGAAAGATAATAACGATGGTAGTGGGAAGATGAAGAGAGTGATGGTGATTATGAGGAAGGAGAGAGAGAGATAAAATGAGATAATAACGATGATAGTGGGGAGAAATAAGAAGAAAGATGGAGGAGAAGATTAGAGAAAGAGAGAATGATGTGAAGGGGTGAAAAGGAGAAGGAGATGGCGATAGTGAGATGATGATGATGAAGAAGAAGGAAAGAAAATATAACAGCGAAGATGATAATGAAGAGAAACAGAAAGTGGTGGAGGAGAGATTGAGAAAGAGAGGAGGAGGAGAAGGAGAGGAAAGGAGGAAAAGATCGCGATAACCAAGTATCCAGTAGATGGAATTGTGAAAAATAATATTAATAATTCAAAATGGCGAACAGCACGAGATAATATTGACTAAAAAACGAAAGAAAGGAAGAACAAAGA
>NW_020868710.1:186052-202015 GCF_003789085.1 Penaeus vannamei
ATTTTCCCTTTATCCACCAATAACGTCAAGAGATCTCTGATAACAGGTGATATGCATCTCTTACACATTTACCACTCGAACTTGGCCCGAAGTTGCTCTGCAGAACCTCCCTTATATCTCCATTAATTTCCAGCCGTCAAGGGATTTCTGATAATAGGTTCGGTTCTGGGCTTTTGCATTCGCTCGCCTCTTGCAGGGTTTGCACTCTCTTGCCTTCCGTTTCTGGCTTAAGGAGTGAAGTTAGTTTAAGCTCCTGTGTTGTATCTTGATGCTGATATATTGATATTTGTATATACATGTTCAGTTGGGGATATTCGTATATATCTTAAAAGATAGATCGATAGATAGAGAGAGAGAGCGATGAATAGATTTATGCGCATGTGTATGTATGTGTGTGTGTGTGTTTGTGTGTTTGCGTGTCTATCATCCTTATCCTCAGACTGTGACATGACGCTGCAAAGACACAGGCTTTCCCGGCCTTTTCGTGTTCTTCCGCTCATGCAACCTCGCTTCCAATGCCGATCCATGAATCACGGCTGATACGCATCTTTGTCTGCTACTTGTTTGTCACCTCTCGCGCTGTCTCCTACACACATGGCTTACTCACTGTCTTTTTCTTTTCTTTTCTTTTAATGCACTCAACTATATCTTCCTCTCTGGTCTCTTCTAGCCTCTGACCCGTTGTTTCCTTCCTAATCCCAATGCCTAATGTTTGTTCCCAGCGCCAGTCTTGCTATTCCATTCTGAGGACGTCCTCGTTTTCCCTGAAGTGAGTTGGTCGTAGTCCAGGTGTCTGTCCCGTATGCCATGAGTCGACCGGCCGCCCGCCCGCAGTCGACTCGGTTGTGAATGAGCATGGTATGCTTTGATGTCAGCATGATGCTGCAAAGTCGGGCCGGAAAAGAGACTGGCCGCCCTACCTGCATCATCCCGCATTATTCTACGAACATGTCCCCTATGTCACCTTGGATAGGGGATCAACCTGACTATGAGAAAAATGCATTGGTTGAAACAGCTTTCTCGTACACATAATGAAAAGAAACATCCCATACGTTTCCTATGATGTAAAGCAGTCTACCCATAGCCTAATGCGTCGCATATTTCAGCCTCACAGATGTATCTGTCTTACGATCTGACATGATGCTTGTGTTACTCACTGACACCGAACTTCGTACCTTTTTCATTTGCTCAAGTTGGATTCATGTGTTAAACTTGAAATTAGTTTTTTACAGTTTATCTTGTCCAACTTAAAACATTTCATAACTCACTAATTAGATGCTCAACCTTCGTTTCCATCCCATTTCCCATTTAATATATTCTTTTTTGTAATAATCATATTAATAATATTACTTTTTAGGTGAAACTGTAAACAGTGAAATTTGGGTACGAATTATAAACTTAACCGCCTAACACCTTGAAATTATGTATTTGGTATTCATCAGTTCCTACATGAGTCCTTTGCAAGATGATGTTTCTTCTTGTCATTTCCATCTCTTAATATCCAACAACACACAACATTTACTGTTTGTTAGTACCTAAGTGGTGATCGCAGTTTTCCGCGAGTTTTGCCGTCTTGGAAGCACGTTAAAATGTGAGACCTTATGCCGTCGTTCTCTCATGTGGAAAATATTTCCTCTTATGATTCTCACAACCTTGTCAGTCCTTGTCTCCTGTTTTCCTAGGCAAACATTACTTATATATTGTGTTTAACGCAATTTGTAAGATTTTATCGAAAGTTTTATTGGACTGTTACCATATGTGGATATGTGTGGGTGTGTCCGGCGCTGCGCGCGCATATGCTATAACATGTGCGTATGTGTACGTTTATCTTGCCTTTATGTATAAAAATACGCACAGTAATCTCCTCCTCAGCCTCTAAGAGTCAATATACCTTGCTTCTCCGCATCTATAGGCCCCCATACTTATCATTTTTCCGTCATGAAATTAGTCAGACGGAGACGGCCGCAACCGTCTCCGCCGGGAGCAAACGACACTTGCGAGAGCCTCAAATTCAGACGGAAACGTAAAAATGGACGGAAAGGGAGCTATGTGATAGGGCCTTTGCGCATCCCGCGCCTTCCCGTCGCTCTCCTCCTACGCCCTATCCTCCTTCGCTACTCAACGAAGCCCGCGATGCGTGATGTGCTGGGAACCGGCGATCGGTGAGAATGGCTGGGGAGATGAGCTGGGCCCTGCTTTGGCGCCCTTTTTGCCCCTATTTGTGGTTGCGTGTTGTGTTTGTGTGGGTGCGTGTGGGTATGTAGATAGACGAATACGCAGACGGACAGATGGATAGATAAATACATACAGTACACAAATCCGATAGATTTAGGGAAAAATGTATACATCGCTAAACCACTAAATAGTAATAATATATTATATATATATATATATATATGTATAATATATATATATATATATATATAGTATATATATATAATATATATATGTAATATATATATATACTATATATAATAAGATATATATATATATATATATATATATATTATATATATATATATAATATATATATAGATATATATATATATATATGTATATAATATATATATATATTATATGCATATATAATAAGATTATAGATAGTATATATAGGATTAAGTATGATATATTTATAAAGAATATAAGTAGTATATATACCCTATAATAATTATTATAATATATATTATGATGGTGGTATTAGCCTACCTAGAACCAGTTCCACAACGGTTTTGACCGAACGAGAAGTTTTGATCAGAAGCAACCACCAGTTCAACTTCATATTTCACCAATCATGTAGTTTCATAAAGACCATCAAGGTGGCATAGATAGACATGGGGACTGGCGAGTCCTAACCAGTGTTACCGTTCTGAAGAAAAAAAAATAGTCTGGATAATAAGATAACTAGTAATATCTAGCAAGAAGACGTAGCTAGGATGCCCGTCTCTGCATCAATGCGGAATGAAATTCTTCGTCCATAAAACACTACTATAAAGGCGAAAATAAGGCAAACTGGAGAATTACCAAATAGCCCGTCCGGAGTGGTGAATATCGGTCTTTTTTTCCTTTTTCTGTTTTAGAATTCGCAACACTTTGGTCCTGGTGAGCTGATATCCTGCTCCTCGCCTTTTGTGAGTAGAAGTGCTCGAGTTAAGTAGCCACCATGTTTATCATAGATTGGTCATGATTCATCCATCCATTCATCCATCCTAATATATTTACATAGCTATGTGTGTGTGTGTGTGTGTGTGTGCGTGTGTGTGTGTGTGTGTGTGTGTGTGTGGTGTGTGGTGTGTGTGTGTGTGTGTGTGCATGCGTGCGTGTGTGCGTTTTTAAGTTTCCGTATGTGTGTGTCTCTACCCATGTATATAAGAAACAGCCGTCTATCCCCAATTACCGTTAATTTGTAAGAGTTTCCCCTCAATAAGTCGTTTTCCTTTTCAAATTTAGTGTCATGTAAAATAAGGGGATAACTATAGTATTTCTTACAACATTCGGTTTTACCAAGTCATCCTTTTATTAAGTGTAATACCGTGTTATGAACAATTCTACATTAAAACTAAGTTTTGTATTCGACCGTGTGTTTCCCATCATTATATGAATGATACTTTTTTTTTCTTTTTAGCTACTTAATATTACTTCTTTTGTGGTAGAACAGCCACACCTAAATCTTGCTACTTTCCTTATATTGTATACATATGGCTGTCAAAGACTTCCAAACCTACGGCTAAATCATGTTGTCATCCGTAATATTGACTTTCAGACACAGCGAATCTTGCAATTGTTCATAGCTTCATTTGAGCTCAACTTGTCTTTTTACTCTTTTTCGTTCGTAAATCATAATTTATTTTCATTGTCATAATTCTATCTTGTTGTGTGGTTGTGTGTGGTGTGTGTGTGTGTGTGTTGTGTGTGTGTGTGTGTGTGTGTGTGTGTGTGTGTGTGTGTGTGTGTGTGTGTGTGTGTGTGTGTGTGTGTGTTGTGTGTGTGTGTGTGTGTGTGTGTGTTGTGTGTGTGTGTGTGTGTGTGCGTGTGTGCGTGTGTGCGTGTGTGAGTGGCAACGTATATGTAGCGAGTGTGTATGATATTACTATTTTTTATTATTTTATCGTCATCATTATCATTATTATAAGAATAATAATAGCAATGATATTAATAATTATTGTCATTATTATCATTTCGTTATTATCATCATGAATAATCAATTATTATAATCATCAACATTATTGCTGTTATTATTGCTGGTATTATCACTATTATTGCGTTATTATTGCTGTATTATCACTATTATTGCTGTTATTATCATTATCATCATTGTTGTTGATATTATTACTATCAACATTATTATTATTACCATTATTGTTACTGTCATCTTCCTCATCACCACCATAATAATTTTATTTTTATCATGATTAGCATTATCAGTATCATTATCATGATCATTCTCATCAATATGATAATTTTACTTATATTCTTATTATCATAATTCCTTATATCATCATTATCTTTATCAGTGCCATTACGATTACCATTACCATTATTGATATCATCACAATTAACGACACCATTATCATTGTCAAAATCATCCTGTACCTCTTTATTTTCTAAACATTTCTTTGTGGTTCCGTGCGTACAGACTGATAAAATATACCCCCCCCCCCCGCCTTGTTCACCAGCCAGGGTACAGTTCATAGATATGAATATTAGATACGTATGCGTTACCATCTGCCCTCTCTTGTATACGATATTTTTTCTTTGTATCTTCTTTTTTTTCTTTGCTCCATATTATTTTACTTCTTTTTTTTATATATGTGTTTGTGTGTGTGTGTGAGTTTGTGTTTATGCGTATATGTATGTGTGTATATATATATACATATATACGAATGTATGTATATATGTATATATGCATGTATACACACACACATGCATATGTATGTGTGTGTGTGCCATAGGAAAGGGGTTTGAGAGAAAAACCAAACTTTTATCACAATTTATTCAGATCACCAAATGTTCGTTATCACTGAATACTTTTCAGTCCTGAACTCTAACTAAAGCAAAATTTTGCACGTGCAGAAGGTCGTCATTCCAGAAGCAGCAATCCGGAAGCGACGCCGAAGGCCCTCCGGCGCAGCGCCATCGCGTCCGGCTCTTGGACGTCGTCGACGGGGCGGAACCAGCACGGCAGCGGTTCTTACTGGTCCACGACGAACCACACCGTTCTCCGGTTCTTGTACTTCATGGGGGAATCGTAGCCAGCTCTGCGAACGGTAAAGTTGGTGTTTTTACTTCAATATGTTCCTCGTTGTCCATTCTCTTTATTACGTTGGAATATACGGGAAATATATATGTCTTCAAAACCATTTTTCTGGGAGTCAAAGAGGACATTGGTAGAAGATTCAAGTGTTTTTCTATGGATGTATTACCATTTACAACCTAGTGGCATTTCAATTAATCCTCTAACATTAACAATTATCAGTATTCCATATCTCTTTTATTCTTTCTTCCTTCCCTTATTTTTTGGGGGGATGGGATAAGGAGGAAGCACTGGACGGTCGCAATATAAAGTGAAAAAGCTGTCGGACAAGCCACGATATGGGAGCATTTTTTGCCAACGCATGATGTTGTTCTTACCCGTAGAAACGTGTGTAGTCGACGCCTGTTCCCGGCGGCTTTGAGGTCGCGTTCCAGGTCGTCTTTACGAGTGACCCATTCTCGCATCTTGCTCACCCAGCCGCCGAAGGTTCTGCAAAAACGAAAAAAAGGAAGAGTTGGAGTAATGATGTATGGAAATACATTACCAAGTACACGTTTTCTTAAGCGTCTAACGAGGGAAAAAATAGTCTTTAATTTTCCTATCAGTACCGCGGGTGTTCTGCTCTGCAGGATATACCATGAGGATTGCGTTTCCTTATCGACTCTTCCGTGATTTTCATGATGGTTTTACGAATCAGTTTTTAACAGATAATTGGTAGGGTTTTGGCTCTATCCCGCCTATCTCATTCTCTCTCTCTATCTATCTACCTATCTCTTTCCCTTTCTCCTTCTTTCTGTTGCTGCTGCTATTATTACCGACACTAGTATGCTCTGCCTAATTACAGTCAGCAACGACAGACAACGATAAGGGCGAAGATAACGATCCCAATCAGACTAAAATCGACGGTGGTGACAACACCAATGATGCGCTTACAACCCTTCCCTCACCTCCCCACAGGAGCCACCCTCACCTGGCTGCCACGGTAAGGCGTGGGCGGACCTCAATGTAGACGTTGGGGTCAGTGGGCTTGGGCGGCTCGAGCTGATGGGCGGCCGGGATGTAGAAGCACATCTGGTACCTGTTGGCGTCGCCGTCAAGGGGCTCCTCCATCATGGTGACGGGGGCGGTCATGTTGATGGGTTTGGCCTTTGGGAAGGAGGGGTGAGGAGGACAGGCAGGGGGTAAAAAGAAGGGAATGATATACCATGCGTGTGTGTGGCACCGGGAGGGAAACTGTAAGTCTGACAGATATGTAGAAACGCATATACACATATATGAACTTGCATACGCATATATGTGTATCTTACAAGCCCGCACCCGCACACACACACACACAACAAAAACAAACAAGCAAAAAACGTACAGCTAAAGTGCAAATGAAAATTAATGGTTCCACATAACAGGATTTCAAACTTACATTTCAACATAACATGATCATCATGTAGTCCTGGAGCCATAACAAATCAAGAATTTTACATTCACTGTGGAGTTATAAACCCCACACACCATTTTCTGATGTGAATGGTGAATTATGAAACCAGTCATGACAAACTATTTTCGTCAGTGGACGAAATTACTACGAAATCTTTGGTGACATTTACGTCAGAGCAAAATCTTACTGAATCGTTCATTGCAGCGAATAATGAATTATACTGAAGCACACACGAAGCACCATTGCAGCCTTACCATTCATCTTCTTTTATACCATGTTCTACGGCGAAGAAATGTCACACTGAAGCAGACGCACAGCCTTACCTGTTTTCACTCACTTTCCTTCTCGCCTCAACAATGAACAGTGAATCATAACGAAGCACCAAAGCAACCTTAACCATCAGCATTCACTTCCTTCACGCCAGCCTCTACAAGGACCAACGGATCCTAACGAAACCCCGTCACAGCCTCACCCTTCTCGTTCTCGCCCGTGATGTAGCCGAAGAGCTTCATGAAGCTGGTGTACATCTTGGGCCGCTTTCGCATCTCGTCGTGGCACGCCCACTTGGCCGACTCGTACACCCTCAGCTCGTACGACTGGGCGGGAGAAGGAGGCTTTAGTGGGCGTGGCTTAGAGTTTCCGGTGGATAGTGGAGGTGGGCGTTAGGTTTTACATAAAGGTCTTCTCTTCATCCGTGTACTTTCTCTCTCTCTCTCTCTCTCTCTCTCTCTCTCTCTCTCTCTCTCTCTCTCTCTCTCTCTCTCTCTCTTATCTCTCTCTCTCTCTTTTTTTTTATCTCACTCTCACTCTCATTCACTCACTCTCTCTCTCTCTCTCTTACTCTGTTTCTCACCTTATCTACGATCAATACAATAAAATTCTCACCCCAGCATCTTTAATAACAGTATACGGTGCAATCTCCTCCGGTTCTGCGTCGTCCAGATCCTGAGATAAAAAAGTAACTCATTAAATTATCTTCATGGAGATTAATACTAACTTCACATATCCTCATTCTCCTCATTATTTATTCTTACTTGCATTGACGCATATTCCACGCTAATGGAAAGATTTAAAGAAAATTTAAGAAAGGAAATAAAACTCACGAAGGCTAGAGTGACAGCCAGCACGGCTAGGCAGACAAGTAGCTTCTTCATGATCTGGAAAAATAATTATCATTATTAATATTATAATTACTGCTATTTCATTAGCATTATTGTTATTGTTATTATTTTCCTTATCATTATCATCTGCATCATTATCACCGTTCTTATTATTATTTCCAATATCATTATAGTTATTGTTATTGTTGTCCTATTTTCATTATTATTATTATTATCATTATCAATATCATCAGCATTATCATATTTGTGTGTATGTGTGTGTGTGCATGAATAAGTTTGTACGTGAATGTTTTAGCGTTTTTGTGTGGTTGTTTACACTGTATATATACATGTGTGTGTGAGTGGCATATTGAGATGGAGATATATTACAAAAGACACCAACAAAGAAACAAATTTAGATAGCCATCTTGGAACGCAGAATATGCAGCCAAATTTGATTTCGAAACTGAAATATATAAATTAATTCCCCGAATGAATAAGCAATAGGTCTAGATATGGTGCAGCTTGAGATTTCAAAAGACATCTAGAAGGACGATCGAGGAGGAAGACCTGAATCCTGAATTGATAATAGTGTTTAGTAAAGCCGCAGATGAAGTAGGAAGAGCAAATAAATTCGAAAATAACGGTCAAGGTTTGCAAACGAGGAGGAATAAGCAACTGAAAACAAGCAGATTAGAGCAGATATAGATGGATGAAAAAAGGAGAAAAAAAGAAAATGAGCGTGCGTCTCTCTATATATACATGTGAGGAGAAACACAAGAATTGGCCAGCCGTAAACTGACGTCAGAGAAAGGGCGAAGGACCTCATTTAAAAGGCTAAATAGGACAAAGTCGGAAAAGAAGATGCAGAGAAAAGAAATTAAAAAAGAGGATGATAAATTCAGCAAAATAACGCTATATGAATATGCTGGATTGAAAATAAATCCGACAACAGAGACTGCATTTACCTGTTAAAGAAAGCAACAGTTACAATGTGCCTTGAGTTAGACTATTTGCTTTCCTTTCGTAAATTGAAAGCACGACTTCCAGAAACATGATGCAATGCGGTTCTCACTCTGACTCACAAGGAAGGAGCTCGGGAGATATTGCGTCATTTCGCTTACTATCAAAACCTGCAGACGCTGGTCTCGAAAGTTCCCACGAACAGATTCAGTGATCTCGTTCTCTCTCTCTATGTATGTGTGTGCGTGCGTGCACATGGTCTTTCTGTCTTACCTTCAAATCCTTTGGTTTCCCGGCCTGTGACTGAGCATTCCCCTGAAGTCCTTATATATCCTTTCCCTTTCCTCCCCCCGCCTCCAACCTTCCCATTTACTCTCCATCCCCCCCCCCTCCGAAGTCAGTGTTCACGACAACGCCTAATTGCCTGCTCTCCTCCCGTGTTTCCTGCCCTGTGTGCGCTGCTTATGCAACGGCGATTTTAACATCTACCGGCGCATTGCATATGTAAGACGCACGGGATCCTGTTCAGAGGAAAATTCTAGATGTATTTTCTCTTTTGTTTGGTTTGCGCACACACACACACACACACACACACACACACACACACACACACACACACACACACAGCACACGCACAGGAAAATTCTAGATGTATTTTCTCTTTTAGCTGTTTGGTTAGTTTCACATACACACACACGCGCGCGCAGACACACACATATATATAGCTTTGTATCAACTAATTATCCATGGCCAGGGGTCCCGCACTATTAACTCCCTTTTTACTGGCAAGGGACACGTCTGAGCCTGATGTACCTCTTAAGTACAGTTCCCTTTGAGATGTGGCAGCGTGAAGTACAACTTGGGGGCAAGTTCTAGCGCGTCTCTCCTTAACGTTTAGATTAATCAATCTTAAGTGATCAAAAAAATAAAACATTGGAAAATACTAATAGATGAAACCAGGTAACACAAAGTAATACTTTGTCCCTATAATTGTTGTCACCTGCCGTGAACAAATAAAAGTAAATTCAAAGTGAAGTGCTATGCTAAAGCCTTTCGTTAAAAGCTGGATAAGAAGGGAGGAATCCTTAGTGATCCTCAAGCAAAAGGCCTTTAGATAATGATTAAAAAAACACGGCAGTTTAGAAGCGCTAAAGCTTCATCTCGAAAGAAAATGAAAAAGGCTAAAAGCAAGCAAAAGCACAGAAAAAATAAAATAAGCACATCATGTCCTGAGAGGATAGTAAATAAAAAAGATAAAAGTAAAGCTAATGAAATATAACTTAAGGCATCACAGTGTTGTTGTAGCTCTGACAACCGGCGTTCTCAGGTCAAAAGGGGTAATAGTGGCACTGGCCGGCTGACTATTTGGCGGGAAAATTGGGTCTTACATATACATTCTGTGACGTCATCAGTCACGTAAAATAATACAACGTAAAACCAGATTGCAATCTAAAAATAGCAGGTGGAATGTCGTAACATATATTAAGAGAAAAAATACAAATAAGAGGGAATAAAAACAATTTAGATGGAATTAAATACGACATTTAAAAGGCGTAGTCCCTTCACCCCAAGATGAGTCAGCAAGCAATGTATCTTACGATATGAATTGTAAGAAAGAAATACCTGTAGGTGAAAAACGGTATCTTAAAATTCAGTTAGATAACCAATAACAACTAGTAATACAGACAGTAAAAGCGAGTGTATATATAAAAGCACAAAAACAAGCTAAAAACAGGCAGGACAGATGAATTGAGAAAAAAACGACAATGGTATAACGAAGACGCGACTCTGAGTGACACATCTGGGGGCGCGAGCGGTGCTGAAGAGGTACAAAGTGTCCTTACCAGTAAAAGCAAAGGGAGTTGCTAGTACGGGACACCTGGCCATGGATACGTAGTTCATACAAAACTATATATATATATATAATATATATATATATATATATATATATATATATATATATATATATATATATATACATATATATATTATGAGTGTATGTACGCGTGTGTGTAGAGAGAGAGACGCTCAAGCAATACGAATAACACTTACCTATAAGACAAAGAAACAAATGAAACAACTAAAAAGAAAAATACCTCCAGAATCGAATACGCAATGCGCCGGTAGAGGTTAAAATGGCCGTTGCATAAGCAGCGCACACAGGGCAGGAAACACGGGAGGAGAGCAGGCAATTACGCGTTGTCGTGAACACTGACTTCGGAGAGGGGGGGGGGGGGAGGGGGGAGGTAGGAGGGGGATAGTGGAAGTTGTATGGGAGAGGAGGAAATGGGGAGGTTGGAGGGAGGATTGGGGAGGGGAAAAGGGGGAAGGGGAAAGAGGGGTGGTTGGAGGGAGAAGTGGGTTGAGGTGAGGTAAGGTGTAGAAGAGGGGGAGGGGGCATTAGTGATATGGAGAAAGAGGGTTGGATGGGATGGGACAGGAAAAGGGGAGGAGGAAGAATAGAATGAGAAGCAGAGGGAGGGAGATGAGGGGGAGGGAGAGGGGAAGTAGGAGGAGTCGAAGCTATCAGGATATATAAGGACTTCAGGGGAATGCTCAGTCACAGGCCGGGAAACCAAAGGATTTGAAGGTAAGACAGAAAGACCATGTGCACGCACGCACACACGCACACACATACACAGAGAGAGAGAACGAGATCACTGAATCTGTTCGTAGGAACTTTCGAGACCAGCGTCTGCAGGTTTTGATAGTAAGCGAAATGACGCAATATCTCCCGAGCTCCTTCCTTGTGAGTCAGAGTGAGAACCGCATTGCATCATGTTTCTGGAAGTCGTGCTTTCAATTTACGTAAAAGGAAAGCAAATAGTCTAACTCAAGGCACATTGTAACTGTTGCTTTCTTTAACAGGTATGTTAATATGCAATCTCTCTTGTGGGATTTATTTTTAATCCAAGCATATTCATATAGCGTTATTTTGCTGAATTTATCATCCTCTTTTTAATTTTCTTTTCTCTGCATCTTCTTTTCCGACTTTGTCCTATTTAGCCTTTTAAATGAGGTCCTTCGCCCTTTCTCTGACGTCAGTTTACGGCTGGCCAATTCTTGTTTCTCCTCACATGTATATATAGAGAGACGCACGCTCATTTTCTTTTTTTTCTCCTTTTTTCATCCATCTATATCTGCTCTAATCTGCTTGTTTTCAGTTGCTTATTCCTCCTCGTTTGCAAACCTTGACCGTTATTTTCGAATTTATTTGCTCTTCCTACTTCATCTGCGGCTTTACTAAACGCTATTATTAATTCAGGATTCAGGTCTTTCTCCTCGATCGTCCTTCTAGATGTCTTTTGAAATCTCAAGCTGCACCATATCTAGACCTATTGCTTATTTATTCGGGGAATTAATTGACATATTTCAGTTTCGAAATCAAATTTGGCTGCATATTCTGCGTTCCAAGATGGCTATCTAAGTTTGTTTCTTTGTTGGTGTCTTTTGCAATATATCTCCATCTCAATATGCCACTCACACACATGTATATATACAATGTAAACAACCACACAAAAACGCTAAAACATTCACGTACAAACTTATTCATGCACACACACACACACAAATGCTGATAATATTGATAATGATAATAATAATAATAATAATGAAAATAGGACAACAATAACAATAACTATACCGATATTGGAAATAATAATGATAACAGTGATAATGATGCAGATGATAATGATAAGGAAAATTATAACAGTAACAATAATACTACTGAAATAGCAGTAATGATAAAATTGGTAATGATAATTATTTTTGCAGATCATGAAGAAGCTACTTGTCTGCCTAGCCGTGCTGGCTGTCACTCTAGCCTTCGTGAGTTTTATTTCCTTTCTTAAACTTTCTTTAAATCTTTCCATTAGCGTGGAATATGCGTCAATGCAAGTAAGAATAAATAATGAGGAGAATGAGGATATGTGAAGTTAGTATTAATCCTCATGAAGATAATTTAATTATACTTTTTTATCTCAGGATCTGGACGACGCAGAACCGGAGGAGATTGCACCGTATACTGTTATTAAAGCTGGGTGAGAATTTTATTTACTTGTATCGATCGTATAGGTGAGAAACAGAGTAAGAGAGAGAGAGAGAGAGAGAGAGAGAGAGAGAGATGAGAGTAGAGAGAGAGAGAGAGAGAGAGAGAGAGAGAGAGAGAGAGAGAGAGAGAGAGAGAGAGAGAGAGAGAGAGAGAGAGAGAGAGAGAGAGAGAGAGAGAGAGAGAGAGAGAGAGAAAGTACACGGATGAAGAGAAGACCTTTATGTAAAACCTAACGCCCACCTCCACTATCCACCGGAAACTCTAAGCCACGCCCACTAAAGCCTCCTTCCCCGCCCAGTCGTACGAGCTGAGGGTGTACGAGTCGGCCAAGTGGGCGTGCCACGACGAGATGCGAAAGCGGCCCAAGATGTACACCAGCTTCATGAAGCTCTTCGGCTACATCACAGGCGAGAACGAGAAGGGTGAGGCTGTGACGGGGTTTCGTTAGGATCGTTGGTCCTTGTAGAGGCTGGCGTGAAGGAAGTGAATGCTGATGGTTAAGGTTGCTTTGGTGCTTCGTTATGATTCACTGTTCATTGTTGAGGCGAGAAGGAAAGTGAGTGAAAACAGGTAAGGCTGTGCGTCTGCTTCAGTGTGACATTTCTTCGCCGTAGAACATGGTATAAAAGAAGATGAATGGTAAGGCTGCAATGGTGCTTCGTGTGTGCTTCAGTATAATTCATTATTCGCTGCAATGAACGATTCAGTAAGATTTTGCTCTGACGTAAATGTCACCAAAGATTTCGTAAGTAATTTCGTCCACTGACGAAAATAGTTTGTCATGGCATGACTGGTTTCATCATAATTCACCATTCACATCAGAAAATGGTGTGTGGGGTTTATAACTCCACAGTGAATGTAAATTCTTGCTTTGGCATGGCTCCAGGACTACATGATGATCATGTTTTGTTGAAATGTAAGTTTGAAATCCTGTTATGTGGAACCATTAATTTTCATTTGCACTTTAGCTGTACGTTTTTTGCTTGTTTGTTTTTGTTGTGTGTGTGTGTGTGCGGGTGCTGGCTTGTAAGATACAACATATATGCGTATGCAATTTCACATATGTTTATATGCGTTTCTACATATCTGTCAGACTTACAGTTTCCCTCCCGGTGCCACACACACACGCATGGTATATCATTCCCTTCTTTTTACCCCCCTGCCTGTCCTCCCCCCCTCCTTCCCAAAGGCCAAACCATCAACATGACCGCCCCCGTCACCATGATGGAGGAGCCCCTTGACGGCGACGCCAACAGGTACCAGATGTGCTTCTACATCCCGGCCGCCCATCAGCTCGAGCCGCCCAAGCCCACTGACCCCAACGTCTACATTGAGGTCCGCCCACGCCTTACCGTGGCAGCCAGGTGAGGGTGGCTCCTGTGGGGAGGTGAGGGAAGGGTTGTAAGCGCATCATTGGTGTTGTCACCACCGTCGATTATAGTTTGATTGGGATCGTTATCTTCGCCCTTATCGTTGTCTGTCGTTGCTGACTGTAATTAGGCAGAGCATACTAGTGTCGGTAATAATAGCAGCAGCAACAGAGAGAAGGAGAAAGGGAAAGAGATAGGTAGATAGATAGATAGATAGAGAGAGAGAATGAGATAGGCGGAATAGAGCCAAAACCCTACCAATTATCTGTTAAATAACTGATTCGTAAAACCATCATGAAAATCACGGAAGAGTCGATAAGGGAAACGCAATCCTCATGTTATATCCTGCCAGAGCAGCAACACCAGCGGTACTGATAGGAAAATTAAAGACTATTTTTTCCCTCGTTAGACGCTTAAGAAAACGTGTACTTGGTACTGTATTTCCATACATCATTACTCCAACTCTTCCCTTTTTCGTTTTTGCAGAACCTTCGGCGGCTGGGTGAGCAAGATGCGAGAATGGGTCACTCGTAAAGACGACTTGGAACGCGACCTCAAAGCCGCCGGGGAACAGGGCGTCGACTACACACGTTTCTACGGGTAAGAACAACATCATCCGTTGGCAATAATTGCTCCCATATCGTGGCTTGTCCGACAGCTTTTTCACTTTATATTGCGACCGTCCAGTGCTTCCTCCTTATCCCATCCCCCCAAAAAATAAAGGAAGGAAGAAAGAATAAAAGAGATATGGAATTCTGATAATTGTTAATGTTAGAGAATTAATTGAAATGCCACTAGGTTGTAAATGGTAATACATCCATAGAAAAACACTTGAATCTTCTACCAATGTCCTCTTTGACTCCCAGAAAAATGGTTTTGAAGACATATATATTTTCCCGTATATTCCAACGCAATAAAGAGAATGACAACGAGGAACATATTGAAGTAAAAACAATACAACTTTACCGTTCGCAGAGCTGGCTACGATTCCCCCATGAAGTACAAGAACCGGAGGAACGAGGTGTGGTTCGTCGTGGACCAGTAAGAACCGCTGCCGTGCTGGTTCCGCCCCGTCGACGACGTCCAAGAGCCGGACGCGATGGCGCTGCGCCGGAGGGCCTTCGGCGTCGCTTCCGGATTGCTGCTTCTGGAATGACGACCTTCTGCACGTGCAAAATTTTGCTTTAGTTAGAGTTCAGGACTGAAAAGTATTCAGTGATAACGAACATTTGGTGATCTGAATAAATTGTGATAAAAGTTTGGTTTTTCTCTCAAACCCCTTTCCTATGGCACACACACACATACATATGCATGTGTGTGTGTATACATGCATATATACATATATACATACATTCGTATATATGTATATATACACACATACATATACGCATAAACAAAACTCACACACACACAAACACATATATAAAAAAAGAAGTAAAATGATATGGAGCAAAGAAAAAAACAAGATACAAAGAAAAAATATCGTATACAAGAGAGGGCAGATGGTAACGCATACGTATCTAATATTCATATCTATGAACTGTACCCTGGCTGGTGAACAAGGCGGGGGGGGGGGGGGTATATTTTATCAGTCTGTACGCACGGAACCACAAAAAATGTTTAGAAATAAAGAGGTACAGGATGATTTTGACAATGATAATGATGTCGTTAATTGTGATGATATCAATAATGGTAATGGTAATCGTAATGGCACTGATAAAGATAATGATGATATAAGGAATTATGATAATAAGAATATAAGTAAAATTATCATATTGATGAGAATGATCATGATA
>NW_020868710.1:207664-212664 GCF_003789085.1 Penaeus vannamei
CATCTCTTACCCACCTTCTCTCCCTCCCGTTCCTTCCTTCTTCCTACTTCTCCTTTTTCACCCCCAACAACTTCTCCCCCTCTTCCATCTCCACAAATCTACCTCTTCCTCCCTCACCCTCTCTCTCCCTCCTTCCCTCCCCTCCCTCCCCCTCTCCCTCTCCCTCCTTTCCTGTTTTTGTCATAATGATTGATGCGCCGAGCAGAAGAGTTGATGATTGATAGACCCTTCCAAGTGACGTGTAGTGAATCGAAGGTGTTTTGAGATGGATAAACGAGATTTGAAAAGATTATTAAAGACTAGAGGAAGATTGGAGTCCCTTAGGCAAGTGCTATGTGAATATCTTAGGGTTCGAGTTCATTTTCCTTAATGGAGGTTTGGCAGAAAGGTTTTGAATTATGGTATTAAAGATGAGGAATTTAGCGTCTTGGAGATGCTAGTGGGGTATCTACTGTTATGTGTTACGTGCTTTAAACTATGTTTTGAAGACGCTATGAGAGATTTAACCCATTGGAAAATAGGAATTGAATATCTATTCTGTTCCTTTGACTTAACCGATCATTTTTATCTTTTTTAGGATGATGTAGACAGACAACTGGTGAAGATTTTGGCTCCTTTTTAGAATTCGCGTTCATTTTACTCAAGATGGTTTGACGAGAAAATCAAGCTGAAATAAAAATGGCATGAGGAAATCAGTGAAGATTATATTCGTTAGAAAAAAAAATAAAAAAATACCATCAGTATTGTCTTATTTTCTATTAGAGAGTTCATAGGTCTACGAAGGTGCTGTGCGGCGCCTTTGACCGTTGTGTGTTTTGAGAAGGATATGGCCTTGCATAGGTTTCTGATTCAGGATATCATTATTATTGTTATTATTATGATTATTATTATTATTATCATCATCATTATTATCGTTATTATTATTGTTGTTATTATATTTATATATATTATTATTATATTATTATTATTATTATTATTATTATTATTATTATATTATTATTATTATTATATTATTATTATTATTATTATTATTATTTATTATTATTATTATTATTATTATTATTATATTATTATTATTATTATATTATTATTATTTACATTATTATCGTTATCACTAGAGCTCCTAGTTGCACACCCTTTTTAGTGGGTCATGTATCAATGGTTAGAGTGACCGCCTTGCAAGTCTCTTTCGGAGAGGCTATATATTCATTCACTATCATTGCTGTTTATTAATATCATCATCTATTATTATTATGTTTAGTATTATATTATATTATATTATTATGATTATTATTATGTATTATCATTATTATTATTATTTAATATTATTATAATTTCATATTATTTTTATCATTATTGCTATTGTTATCCTTATTATTTTATTATTATTATTATTATTATTATATTATTTTATTATTATTAATTATCATTATCATTATCATTATCATTATCATTATCATTATCATTATCATTATCTTTATCATTATCATTATCATTATTATCATTATCATATCATATCATTATCATATCATTATCATTATCATTATCATTATCATTATCATTATCATTATCATTATCATTATCATTATCATTATCATTATTATCATCAATTATCATCAATTAATCATCATCATTATTATCATTATCATTAATATTAGCATTAATCATTATATTAGCATTATTATTATCATTAATATTCATTATTATTATATTAATATTTATTTATTATCAGTAATATTAGCATTATTATTATTATTATTATCATTGTTATTGCTTTTATTATTAACATTCTATTATTGTCATTGCTATTATTATCGATATTAAAGTTATTATCCTCATTATCAACATTATTATTGTTTTTTCATTATCATCATTGTTATATTTTTTACTATAATTAATACTATTATCGTTATTATTATTATCATTTTCACCATTAAGATTATTATTATTATCCTTGTTGTTATCATTATCATTTTTATTTTTATTACTATTATCATAATCATCATTATCATTATTGTTATCATTATCATTTTTATTTTCATTACTATTATCATTATCATCATTATCATTATTGTTATCATTATCATTTTTATTTTCATTACTATTATCATTATTATCATTTATCATTATTGTTTACCATTATAATTTTTATATTTATTACTATTATTATTATTATAATTATCATTATTGTTATAATTATCTTTATTTTTATTACTATTATCATTATTTTCTTTTAATGAGAGAGAGAGAAAAAAAAAATTGCACATGACCTCAGTCAGAAGAGAGAATAAAACGACATAGGCCTATAGAAGTCGATTGATTACTTAATCTCTTTCCTTCGTCTTCCTTTTTTTTCTCTCTCTCTCTGTCTCTCTATTTTGTTGTCTGTCTGTGTGTGTTTGTCTCTTTCTCTTTTTTTTTCTTTTCTTTTGGGTGTGTGTGTGTTTGTTTTGTATAATATATGTGTTGTTTTGTTTGGTATGTGCGTCTCTGTCCATGTGCGTATGAATCCATATGAATGAATGCGTATATGTGTGTGTGTGTGTGGGGGGGGGGGTGACCACATGGAAGACGACCAGAGGGTAACAAGGCTTTTGTATCAAGTGGCTCTCATTACTAGACTCATTAGAGCCTAATGACCCTCTAGTCGGGATTGTCAAGATCGGCTCCTGATTAGAACATTAAATCTATATCGCTCTTCTTCTTCATCATCTCCTTCTTTCTCTGTTTCTTCGTCTTCTTTCTCTTCTTCTTCATCTCCTTTTTTCTCCTTTTCTTCTTCTTTCTCTTCTTCATTTCCTTCTTTCTCTTTTTCTTCATCTCCTCCTCCTGTTTCTTTTTTCTTTTTTTCTTTCTTTCTTTTTCTTCATCTTCATCTTCATCTTCTCTTCTTCTCCTCTCCTTTTTTTTTCTTCTCTTTCTTTCTTTTCTTCATCTTCCTTATTTCTTCTTTCTTTTCTTCATCTTCTTCTTCTCCTCCTCTTTCTTTTCTTATTCTCTTTCTTTGCTTTTCTTCATCTTCTTCTCCTCTTTCTTCTCGTTCTTCATCTTGAATAAAAACATCAACATAACATCAATAGACGCCAAAATCCTAAACAACAATAAACACCAGAACAACATTAAACACCTGAGCATCTATAAACACCAAACGAGTGCGATCCCCTCCCTTATAAAGAGATTTTAGTCGGATCTGTCACATGTGGAAAAGGACGAGGGCGAGGGACCAAGGGATAGAAGCAGATAGATAACTACAGAAATAAGGAGGATAAAGAAAAGATAGAAACAAAATATTGATATATAGAGAGGGAGAGAGGGGGGATGAGAGGGAGAGGGAGAGTAAGAAGAAAAGGAAGGAGAGGAGAGAGATATGAGAAGAGATAGATAGATAGAAAGAGAGAGAGGGAGAAAGAGAGAGAGAAAGAAAGAAAGAAAAGATAAAGAGAGAGAAAGAGAAAAAAGATTAAACCCCAGAAGCAAAAAAAAAAAAAGAAAAAAAAAATGACACAAGGCAGCGAGAGATTGAGAGCCTCGTACTAGATCCTTCATACTGGATCCATAACCTACTCTCCTTGTCATTCCTATCTCTATATAGGGTTTCCGAGACCAATCTGTACAGCGGTCGATGTATAAGACTTTTTTTTTTTTTTTTTTTTTTTTTTTTTTTTTTTTTTTTTTTTTGATTGGTTGCAGCTTCATTCCAAGGTCATATTGAAAATCTAGCCGTTGATGCATTCATTCGATAAGGTATCGTGGAATCGACCTTGATATAAGCTTCATTTAGGGCAATTTTCTCACTTTCTTTCTCTCTTTGTATTTATTTTAAGTATCTTCTAATTGAAAAACTACATCTTTGCTCTTTCTTTCAGACGATTTCTTTCCTTCTTTATCAATTAAATTATCAATTTTATATTTCTCTTCGTGCTTTTACATTGTTTTTATCACGCTTTATGCTTTATGCTTTATGTGTTTTGAATATATACACTAGCAGTAATATGTTTCTATTCATACAATAATAATAATAATAGACATCTATACATCCATGCATATCTATAAGTAAATAATGACATCCAGTAATGATAATAGACATCTATACATCCAGTAATGATAATAGACATCTATACATCCAGTAATGATAATAGACATCTATACATCCAGTAATGATAATAGATAATGAATAGACATCTATAATCCAGTAATGATAATAGACACCATACCAGTAATGATAATAGACATCTATACATCCAGTAATGATATAGACACATACATCCAGTAATGATAATAGACATTCTATACATCCAGTAATGATATAGACATTATACATCCAGTAATGATAATAGTAATCCAGTAATGATAATAGATCCAGTAATGATAATATATCAGTAATGATAATAGACATATACTCCAGTAATGATAATAGACATCTATACAGTAATGATAATAGACATCTATACATCCAGTAATGATAATGACATCTATACATCCAGTAATGATAATCCATCTATACATCATAATGATAATAGACATCTATACATCCATGATAATAGACATATACATCCAGAGAATAATAGTCCAGTAATGATAATAGACATCTATAACATCCAGTAATGATATAATAGTATGACATCCATAGACATCTATACATCCAGTAATGATAATTACATGTAATGATAATAGACATCTATACATCCAGTAATGATAATAGACATCTATACATCCAGTAATGATAATAGACAATACATCATAATGATAATAGATTAATAGACATCATACATCAGTAATGATATAGATATAATAGACATCTATACATCCAGTAATGATAATAGACATCTATACATCAGTAATATAATCATCTATACATCCAGAAATGATAATAGACATCTATACATCCATAGACCTTACATCTAATAGACATCTATACATCCAGTAATGATAATAGACCAGTATGATAATAAATCTATACATCCAGTAATGATAATAATACATCCATTATAGACATCAGA
>NW_020868711.1:15000-20000 GCF_003789085.1 Penaeus vannamei
TATATTATTATATATATATATATATATATATATATATATATATATATTTTTTTTTTTTTTTTTTTTTTTTTTTTTTTTTTTTTTTTTTTTTTTTTTTTTTACAGATTTTGACACTGATATTTTTCTGTCTTTTGTTATAAATTAATATATATATATATATCTATATATTTTTACAGTTTTTGATACTTTGATATTATTTTTTATTTATTTATTATTATTATTATTATTTTTTACAGTTTTTGATACTTTGATATTTTCTGTCTTTTGTTATAATTCTTTAAAATATCGTATGTTTGAAATTCAGATTAAAAAAAATATATTATCTGCATGTTCAGGTACTATGTTTTATTTTTTTGAGTGGACTTTTTAAGTGTGTTTGTTTGCATGTGTGTTTGTGATTGTGTACAGGTGTGTGAAGGGTGTTTGTGTATATCTGTGCTCATAGCGACTATACTATGCGTGTGTACTATACTATATTCTATATATATATATACTCTATATATGTATTGTTTGCATGTGTCTGTATGTCTGTGTATGAATGTGTATTTACTCGAAACTGCAACGAAAAAATACATTTCATGAACCAAACGAAACACAGACAAAACATTCTAAAAACAAAACAAAACCTTAAAAAAAACAAAAAAAACTCATATATCATGACATACAATTAGAGATACGTGGTTTAGCGTCTCTCTATACTATACTCTCTCTATATATACTCTATATATGTATTGTTTGCATGTGCTACTGTATGTCTTTAACGCGTATGAATGTGTATTTACTCGAAATTGCAACTAAAAAAATACATTTCATGAACCAAACGAAACAGACAGACAAAACATTCTAAAAACAAAACAAAACCTTAAAAAAAAAAAACTCATATATCATGACATACAATTACACACAGACAAAACATTCTAAAAACAAAACAAAACAAAACAAAACAAAAAACTCATATATCATGACATACAATTACACACAGACAAAACATTCTAAAAACAAAACAAAACAAAACCTTAAAAAAAACCCATATATCATGACATACAATTACACACAGACAAAACATTCTATAAACAAAACAAAACCTTAAAAAAAAATCATAATATCATGACATACAATTACACACAGACAAAACATTCTAAAAACAAAACAAGACAAAACAAAACAAAAAACTCATATACCATGACATACAATTACACACAGACAAAACATTCTAAAAACAAAACAAAACAAAACAAAACAAAAACTCATATATCATGACATACAATTACACACAGACAAAACATTCTAAAAACAAAACATAAAAAAAACATATTCCATGACACAAACACACAGACAAAACATTCTAAAAACAAAACAAAACCTTAAAAAAAAACCCTCATATATCATGACATACAATTAGAGATACGTGGTTTAGCGGCTCTGGCAGAGATGCAGACAGGGCTATGCCATTACGGTATATTGAGCGGGTTATCCCATGCGTGTGACACGGGAAGACATGTTACTCGCTCGACACTCTACGATCGTCTGAATCCGCTCCGAGAGAGTTTGGCTGCGGCTTCGGCTTAGGGGGTTTAATTCGGGTGTTCGGATGTTACTCGCTCGACACTAGGATCGTCTGAATCCGTCCCGAGAGACTTTAGCTTCGGTTTGGGGTTAATTCGGGTATGTTACTCGACTCTACGATCGTCTGAATCCGTCCGAGAGAGTTTTGGCTTCGACTTCGGCTTAGGGGTTTAATTCGGGTGTTCGGATGTACTGCTCGACACTACGATCGTCTGCCGCTCCGAGAGAGTTTGGCTGCGGCTTCGGCTTAGGGGGTTAATTCGGGTGTTCGGATGTTGCGTGTGACACAGGAAGACACTCTACGATCGTCTGAATCCGTCCCGAGAGAGTTTGGCTGCGGCTTCGGCTCGGGAGTTAAATTTATTCGGGTGTTCGGATGTTACTACTCGCTCGACACTAGGATCGTCTGAATCCGTCCCGAGAGAGTTTGGCTGCGGCTTCGGCTTAGGGGGTTACTTCGGTGTTTCGGATGTTGTTTTGTGACACGGGAAGACATGTTACTCGCTCGACACTAGGATCGTCTGAATCCGTCCCGAGAGAGCTTGACTTTGGCTTCGGCTTAGGGGGTTTAATTCGGGTGTTCGGATGTTACTCGCTCGACACTCTACGATCGTCTGAATCCGTCCCGAGAGAGCTTGACTTTGGCTTCGGCTTAGGGGTTTAATTCGGGTGTTCGGATGTTGTTTTGTGACACGGGAAGACATGTTACTCGCTCGACACTAGGATCGTCTGAATCCGTCCCGAGAGAGTTTGGCTGCGGCTTCGGCTTCGGCTCGGGGTTAATTCGGGTGTTCGGATGTTTACTCGCGCTCGACACTAGGATCGTCTGAATCCGTCCCGAGAGAGTTTGGCTGCGGCTTCGGTTTGGGGGTTTATTCGGGTGTTCGGATGTTACTCGCTCGACACTCTACGATCGTCTGAATCCGTCCCGAGAGAGTTTGACTTCGGCTTCGGCTCGGGGGTTAATTCGAGGTGTTCGGATGTTGCGTGTGACACGGGAAGATATGTTACTCGCTCGACACTCTACGATCGTCTGAATCCGCTCCGAGAGAGTTTGGCTGCGGCTTCGGCTTAGGGGTTTAATTCGGGTGTTCGGATGTTACTCGCTCGACACTACGGTCGTCTGAATCCGTCCCGAGAGAGCTTGACTTGGCTTCGGCTTAGAGGTTTAATTCGGGTGTTCGAAATGTTGTTTTCGTGATGTAACACGCACACGCACAGGTAAATGAGAGGCTTGGTTGAGAGGGGGGGTGGGGGGGGAGAGTTACGGTTGTGGTGTTACGTTTCTTTTGGTTTATTCGTATTTTGGAAAGGTGGAATGTTGGGAATCACTTGAACACGATGCCGCGCCAGACTGCTATTGGCGAGGAATTCGGATACAGGAAATCCGAAACACTTCCGGCGGTACAGGCAGAGGTACGCACAGGAGCAGATATTCACGTACACATACAGAAACAGACACGTAAGCATGTATGTGGGATATGTACACACACAGACACACACACATACACACTCTCTCTCTCTCTCTCTCTTTCTCTTTCTTGTCATTTAGTGTTAAATGCATAATCTTATTAAAAGATTGGTTACAAAGATGAGACCCATGTGTAAAAGATTCTCTTCTCTCTCAATCTCTCAATGATCAATTTCTTCTCCTCTCCTCTCTCTCTCTCTCTCCTCTCTCTTCTCTCTCTGCTCTCTCTCTCTCTCTCTCTCCTCTCTCTCTCTCCTCTCTCTCTCTCTCTCTCTCTCTTCTCTCTCTCTCTCTCTCCTCTATCTCTCTCCTCTCTCTCTATCTCTCCTCCTCTCTCCTCACTCTCTCTCTCTCTCTCTTCTCTCTCTCTCTCTCTCTCTCTCTCTCTCTCTCCTCTCTCTCTCTCTCTCTCTCTCTCTCTCTCTCTCTCTCTCTCTCTCCTCTCATCTCTCTCAATGTCTTAATTTCTCTCTCTCTCTCTCTTCTCTCTCTCTCTCTCTCTCTCTCTCTGACTCTCAATCTCTCTCTCTCTCTTTGTGTATACGTACGTGTGTGTGGGTGCGTGGGTGCATAATTATAAATACATGTGTGCGTTTCCCTTACTATAACACACACGTGTGCACTTTCCTGGGATATAACTCCATTTTGTTATATGCTTTAAAAAAAATACAGACTCATTCTCTGTCTCTCTCTCTCTATTTTTGCTCTTGTCTCTCTCTCTCTATGCTCTCTTCGCTTCCCTTTTTTAACCTTACTATATCGCTCACTCTTATCCGAGCAGCTTCTGCCTATAATCCTATATCCAAATCGATAGTGGAATCAATACAATTCGTATTTCAAGTTTTCACAGTTTAGTTTCAACCCTTTCTTCAGTGTTTCAGTTTCAACCCTTTCTTCAAGTTTCTCAAGTTTCACCCTTTCTTCAGTTTCAGCCTCTTCCTTCAGTTTCAACCCTTTCTTCAGTTTCAACCTTTCTTCAGTACCCTTTCTTCAGTTTCAACCTCTTCCTTCAGTTTCACCTCTTCCTTCAGTTTTTTCAGTTTTCTTCTTCAGTTTCACCTCTTCAGTTTTCACCTCTTGTTTCAGTTTCACCCTCTTCCTTCAGTTTCAACCCTTTCCTTCAGTTTCACCCTTCCTTCAGTTTAACCCTTTCTTCAGTTTCAACCCTTCAGTTTCAACTTTCAGTTTCACCTCTTCCTTCAGTTTCAGTTTCACCTCTTCCAGTTTCACCTCTTCTTCAGTTTCACCTCTTCCTTCAGTTTCACCTCTTCCTTCAGTTTCAGTTTCCGTTCCTCTTCAGTTTCACCTTCTTCAGTTTCACTTCTTCCTTCAGTTTCCCCCTTTCTTCAGTTTCAACCCTTTCTTCAGTTTCAACCCTTTCTTCAGTTTCTCTCAGTTTCACCTCTTCCTTCAGTTTCACCTCTTCAGTTTCTTTCTTCAGTTTCACCTCTTCCTTCAGTTTCACCTCTTCCTTCAGTTTCAACCCTTTCTTCAGTTTCACCTCTTCCTTCAGTTTCAACCCTTTCTTCAGTTTCACTTCTTCCTTCAGTTTCAACCCTTTCTTCAGTTTCAACCCTTTCTTCAGTTTCACTTCTTCCTTCACTCTACGCCGCAACAATTACTCGAAACTATATTTCATTCCCTAAAATTATTGCTCACGATTCATCAACCTGGTGTAGTTTGCACTATGACGCATAGTTATTGTATATGTGGGGTGTGTACTTGGCTTGCATAGGATTGTTTAGAAATCGTGATAATAATAGCAATTGAAATCATAAGATCAATATTAAGAGCAACACCAGCAATTGCAAAAATAATGATACGTTTCATTACAACAATAATGATGATATTGGCAAGATTCAGAAATCATAAGGTCAATATTAACAGCAACACCAGCAATTAACAAAATAATGATAATTACGTTTTATTACAACAATAATGACATTGAAAGTATGACTAGCAA
>NW_020868711.1:40000-44471 GCF_003789085.1 Penaeus vannamei
TTTTTTTTTATTTGTGTTTTGTTTTTTGTTTGGTATGTTGTGATTTTTTTTTTATATTGTTTTGTTTTGTTTTTGTTTTTTTGGTTTGGAATATATGTAAGAAGAGGTTTTATGTCCAGTGGCTGCGTGACGAAAATGGTGTGATCTTGAAAATAAAATAAAAGGAAAAACAAGTAATAAAAAGAAGCCTAAAGGTTTGTACATTAATAATAGGCGGTGAAATACATCCGGCCATTGTAAAACCTACCCTTTAACCGTAGCTCGCAAGGACTAATCTCGCGTGCCAGCGGGTCATCAATGTTGCATTGCAACGGTCCCTCTCCCTCCCCTCCCTTCCCCTCCTCCTCTCCTCCTCCTCCTCCTCCCTTTCCTGCCCCCTCTCCCCTCTCCCTTGCCTTTGCTATACTCTTCCCACATCCCTGACACCCCTCTTTCTATACTCCCCCCTCCCCACTTCCTCTTTCCCTCCCGTCCCTCCCTGCTCCTTCCTCTCTGTCTTCCCACTTTTCTTCCTCTTCCCATCCCTCCTTCCCTCCTTTCCCCCTCCCTATCCCCCTTGTGCTTCCTCTTCTTCATCCTTCCCTTCCGTCCTTTTCCCTCCCTCCCTCCTCTTCCACTCTCACCCCTTCCTCCTTCCTCTTCTTCTCTTCCCCTCCCTTCTCTCTTCTTCCCCTCTCAACCCTCCCTCCCTCCTTCTCCCCACTCTTCCCTCCCCTTCTCCCTTCCCCCCCCCTCCCCCACCCTCTGCCCTCCTCTCCCCTCCCTCTCCCCTCTCCCTGCCCTATCCCTCTCCCCTCCCCCTATCCCTCCGTGTCCCCCTCCCTCTCTCCCCCCCTCCCACCCTCCTTCCCCCACCCTCTCCCTCCCTCTCCCTCCCTCTCCCTCAACCCTCCCTATCCCCTCTCCCTCCCCCTATCCCTCCTTCCTCCCTCCTCCCCCCCCTCCCACCCTCCTCTCTCCTCTCTCCCTCCTCCTTCCCTCTCCTTCCCCCCTCTCTCCACCCTCTCCCCCCTCTCCCCCCCCTCCTCACCCTCCCTCTCTCCTACCCCTCCCTCCCCCCCCTCCTTCCCCCACCCTCTCCCTCCCTCTCCCTCTCCCTGCTCACGCGCGACCGCTGCCGACCTGCCTTAGCCAGTAGCGTGGCCCCAGTGAGGGGAGACACCGGGAGAGGTGAAGAGGCAACGGCACGGCGGTGTGCCTTGTTTCTCAAGAGGGGGATTCGGGGGAGAGAAGTGAAAACGCGGAAGAAGAGAAGAAGGGAGGGGAGAGAGAGAGAGGAGAGAAAGTGAAACCGCGGAGAAGAAGAGAAGGAGGGGGGGAGAGAGAGAGAGAAGTGAAAACGCGGAAGAAGAGAAGGGGGAGAGAGAGAGAGAGAAAGAAAGGAGAGAGAGAGGAGAGGAAGAGGAGAGAGAAGGAGAGAGAAGAGAAAGAAAGAAAAAAAAACATAGTTGTGGGATCGGATGGTGTTTTTTGGGTTTGTTTTTATTGTAAATGGCGTTTTTGCATGTTTTGGTGGTTTGTTGTCATCTTCGTCGTTTGTTATTGAATTTTTATTGTATTATTATTCATCATCATAATCGCTCATCATTCATTAATTGTTGGGCGTGTTGTTATTATTATTGTATTATCATTATGATTATATCATTAGTATTTGCTATTATTATTGTTATTAAATTATTATTCATTATTTTATATGTTATTTGTATTAATTAAATCATTTTTTGTTTTTATTATTATTTATTATTATTATTATTATTATTATAATTAGTTATTACAGATTATATCATTGTATAGTTAGATATATTGTTATCATTTTCATTATGTTATAATTATTGTCGTTATCATCATCATTATTACTATTATTACTAGTACAATCCTTCTATAATCATTACCATTGTCGTTAATTAATATGATTATATTAATCATCATTATTGTCGTTGTTATCATTTTTGTTGTTATGGTTACATTGGTATTGTATTATTTAATTTTTCATTATTTATTATTATTATTATTTATTATTGTTCTGATTATTTTATTGTTATTACATTATTATCATTACCATTATTATAAATTGTTAATTATTACCATTATATATCTTATTATCGTTCTTACTTTGATAGAGATAATGACAATATTAATGATAATGATAATAGTCGTTATATTATATTATTAATCCACCATCACCCATTTCATCGTCATCCGTCACATTAAATCACTATTAATAAGTCCATAATCATCATCATTACCCTTATTTATTTTCTTCAAACTATATTCTGTTAATGTCCCTTATTTTACCATTGCAATTGTAAGTACAGATACCAAAGAAGAAGAAATTCATGAAATAAAAAATAATAAATAAATAAAAAAAATAAGTAAAAACAGTAAGATGTCATCGAACGATTTATGTCGAGTTGCCTAACGATGTTTTTTTCATGTGATTATTCTTTAGTGAAAGTATAATTGAAGCTTCCTTGGTGCGGATCGAAAAAATAGTTTTATAGTGATAAGTTTTATAGCAATTTTTATAGTGATGAAAAGAAAAAATAATGTATATAATAGAGCCGATAAAACTCATTTTTATAGTGATAAAAAAAAAAAATAATTATATAATAGAGCTGATAAACTGATTAAAAAAAATAGATCTGATAATTTTAAAAGAGAAAAAATCGCTAATTTGAAGAAAAAACGATGAATTCGAAAGAAAAAGTCGATAATTTAAGAATTGATAAAATAGATATGGTAATTTAAAAAAAATAGATATAATTAGGAAAGAGAGAAAATAAGATAATTTCAACAGAGAGAAAAAATAGATATGATCATTTAAAAAGAGAAAAATTGATAATTAAAAAAAGAGAGAAAGAATAGACACGATAATTACAAAAAGATAGATATAATTTCCCTAATAGATATAATCTAAAAAGAGAAAAAAATAGATAATAATTAAAACAAGAAAAGAACAAATAGAATAATTTAAGAACAGGAAAAATAGACCACACAATTCAGTCTCTAAGTGAATACGAAGTGAGTGAGAAAGTGATAATGACCGATGAATTATGCAAAAGGAAGAAAATTAATTTATCAAGTATGATTACGGTTATGATTAATTAATTCAGTATTGATAGCCAGGTAGATAGATAAGAGAGATAAATGAGAATAAGAGGAATACGATACACTAACAGAGGGAGGAATCGGTAGGAGAGAAAGAATATGATAATGAAAGAAAATGGATAGGAGAACTCTGATAAATGGGAAGAGAAGAGAAAATAGATAAAATATAAAGACACTAGTGAAAGGTGGGATAAGAGAAAAGGCAGAGGAATGAGAGAGAGAGAGAGAGTGAGAATTGAGATAAGAAGCAACAGAAGAGAGAAGGACAGAGATGAGGTGAAGACGAAATGGTAAGGAGAAGGACAGGAAGAACGGAAGATAGATAACGAAGGAATGAGAGAGAGAGAGAGGGAGGGGGGGAGGGAGGATGAAAGACGAAAGTAAGGAGAAACAAAGCAAATGAAGAAGAAGGGAGAAATAGGTACGTAAGAGAGACATAGACACTTTCACAAAGAAAGGTAGAGAGAGCGAGAGATCAGGACCGAAAATAAGAATAAGATAGAAGGGCGAACGGGGAAAAGCAGACGGTGATAAAACAAGGATAGACAAAATGAAGGAAGGGAAAGGGAGAGAGAAAAGAAAGCGAGAGTGAGACAGTAAAAAGAGAGTGAGAATGAGAGATAGAGAGGGAAATGGTATACACCTATGAAAGAAAAGAAAGAAAGAAAAAAATGAAAGAAAAGAATAAAAGGGAAACAGAGAGAGAGAGAATAAAGAAATGAAAGGAAAACGGAGAGAGAAGAAAGAAAGAAGAGAGAGAGGTAAAGAATGAAAGAGAACCGGGGAGCGAAGAAAGAGAGAGAGAGAGAGAGAAAATGGGCGGGACGCCTGTAAAGAGAGAGAAAAAGAGCATAGTTAATTGAGCCAGCGTAGGAGCGTAAACTGAACACATGGACACTGAGAACCCGAACAAAGAGAAAAAGGAATTGAAAATGAAATAACCTAGAGAACCCGACAGAGAAAAGGGAATTTGAAAATCGGTGATAAAGATAACCTAATAGAAACCCGAACAGGAGAAAAAAGGAATTGAAAAGCAGTGATGAAAATGACCTAACTAGAAAAAAGAGTTGAAAAGCATAGCAATATAAAGAATGAGAACATAAAAAGGGATAAAACTAAAACGTATTGGGTAGATAAAATGTTAGAGAGAAAGGGAAAAAAATGATTCAATGATTGTGAAAGGTAAAGTGACCGAGAGAGAGAGAGAGTGAGAGAAAGAAAGAGAGAGAGAGAGAGAGAGAGAGAGAGAGTGAGAGAAGAAAGAGGAGAGAAAAAAGAAAGGAAGAAGAGAGAGGGTAGGTGAATTAATTCAACGATACGTAAATGAAAGGCGAGATCAGGAGGAAGGACTTGGCAAAGGGAA
>NW_020868712.1:7500-22500 GCF_003789085.1 Penaeus vannamei
CTGTGGAGCGGAGGTGAAGGAGAGAGAGAGGGGGGGAGGGAGGAGAGAGAGGGAGAGGGAGAGAAGCGGAAAGGGAGGGGAGGGAGGGAGAGGGGGGGAAGGAGGTGGAGAGTGAGGGGGTACAGGGAGAGGGAGAGAGACGGAAAGGAGGGGAAGGGAGAGAGGGGGAAAGAAAGAAAAGGGGCGGAGAGGAGGAGAGAGAGGGGGGTACAGGGGGAAGGGAGGGGAGAGAGAGAGAGGGGGGAAAGGGAGAGGGGAGAGAGGCGGAAAGGAGGGGAGGGAGGGAGAGGGGGAAAGAAAGAAAAGGGGGGAGGAGGAGAGAGAGGGGGTACAGGGGGAAAGGGAGAAGGGAGAAGGTGAAGGAGAAGAGAAGAGGGAGGGAGAGAGAGAGAAAGAAAGAAAAAGGGGGGGCAGAGGGGGACAGGGGGAGAGAGAGGGGGGAAAGGGGAGAAGGGTGGAGGTGAAGGAGAGAGAGAGAGAGAGAGTAAAGGGGGAGGGGAGAGAAAATGAAGGGAGGAAGAGAGGGGAAGGTAGAGAGAGAGAGAAATTTGAAACGATAGAAGACGAGAGAAGGAGAATGGGAGAGAGAAGGAGGGCGAAAGATAGAATGAGAGAGACAGACACACAAAAAAAAATCAGATAAAGATAGAACTAAGGAGGAGAAAGAAAAAGGGGAAAGCGAACGAGAGAGAAAAGTGTAGCGAAAAAAATAACAGAAATATCAGAAGTGACATAGAGAAGTAATGAAAGAAGGAAGAAGAGTAAAGAAACAAAGAATGGAGAGACTATATATTTTTCCGTCAATTCTCCCTAAAGTGGTTGAAAAGGGGGTTGAAGTTTTTCCCAAAAAAATTGTTCAAGGAGAGTTCCATAACAACTGGAAGTATTTGGTAATGAGCGCGCCTTTTGACCGAGTTGCTAAAGGCCTTTTCATACAGAACATATGGTTATACAATATATCTCCGCATTTGCTTTACAGCCAAAAGAAACGAATGAATAAGATAATAAGAAAAAAGGAAAATAGTAATAACGAATGAAATGATAATGAACAAAATAAATCAAATAGATAGAATGATAATATATATAGTTTCAGAAAAAAGGAGAAACTGGCAACTTACACTCCGATCTGCCAAGACTGTTTTGAGAAAATAAAATATATATATAGTAATGGCAAAGTGCTAATGATATATATAATAAAGTAATGATATATATAGTAATGACAAAGTACTGTTAAAGCAATGAGAATATTGTACCTGAGTTTTATGAAATATCAAATATGTGTAAATTTAAGTATTAAAAGTGTCAGCTGATTAGAATTTTAAAAAATAACGGATTGAGTTGTCAGTTGTTGTTTTTATCAGAGATTAAACGCTATAGTACTGTTTTGTTTACATGTGTTTAGCAGTCTTATTAAACGTGTGATTCTCTTTGGGCAGTTTTTACTTGCAGTGTGAAAATTATTAAGATTGATTCTTCTTGCTTTTTAGTTATTTTATGAAAAGATTTAAGGGTGATATTAAGTGTCGTTTTTCCAGTAAGGTTTAAATTATTCATTTTCTCTATTATTCGTGTTTCTTGAAATGATACCTTATATTTTTTTAATGACCATTATTGTTAGTAGTAGTAGTAGTAGTAGTAGTACTATTATTTTTATTATCATCTTCACCACCATCACTATTATCTTCATTATTGTATTATATTATCACATTATCATAGCAATCATCGTTATTTTAACAGTGATGGTAATATGATTAATAAACAATATACTAACAAGAATGATAGTGATCAATAGTGATAATAATCGTTATTTTTATTACTATCAATATATTTACAAGTGATTTTGAAGAAATTGTTTTTTATCGTCTTGACAACTTCCCAATTGAAAGGAACAGCTGATAAATCTTTTTTTCAGTGTAAACAAAGTATGAAAAGTGTCGTGCAATATATTTCCTGCCCTTAATGTGATATTTCTAATCCCAGGACAAAACACGGAAAAAAAACAAACGTGATAATAATAACACAAAATGATGAAAATTAAATACCCAGACGCCAAATATTTTGACATTTAACGTTTCAAAATACTTCAGTATAATAATTCAAAAATAATAGTCCGAATAATGACCCTGAAATGAGATAGAAATGAGAAAATGAAGCCGAAATAACGAGGACACGTAACTCTGCCCAGCCGCCATCCACTACCCGAGCCATGTCGTAAGAGAGAGAGTCGCAAAAGGGCTTTTCTTCAAGACGTTTTCCCGAGCGAGACGCGAGGGGCGACGGGACTAAAATGTTCCCCCTCGATTCGGGGATACGTCCGTGTCCCGCGTCCGGAAGAGAGGAGGGAAGGAGGCAGGAGAAGAGGAGGAGGTAGATAAGGAAAGGAAGAGGGGGAGAAAGGGGAAGTGGATAAAGCAGGAAGTGGATATAAGAGGAATTGAGAGAAAAAAAAAGAGAGGAAGAAGGGGATACTGGCGTACGAAGAATTAGGAGAAGGCAAAGATAAGGCCCGAGGAAGGGGGAGAGAAACAGGTTGATAAAACGAGGAAGAATTTAGTAAACAGAAGCAGTGCATAGATGACGAGGAGGGAGGGAGCCGCTCCGACAAGGCGGGCTCGTCAACGGTAGAGGAGCGACGAGGCCTGTCCCCCCAACCCCTGCCCAGCTCCTCTCTCCAGCTCCTTTCCCGGCGGCCCTGCAGAGCTCTTTGGATCAGCTCACTTACCAAGCGCCCTGCATAGCTCCTTCCTTGCTCATCTCCCTTCCCAAGCGCACCTGACTAGCTTTTATTTTCAGCTCGCTAACCAAACACCCCTGCATAGCTCTCTTGCCATCTCTCCCTTCCCAAGCGCCCCTGCAGAGCTCCCTTGCCCACCTCCCTTCCAAGCGCCCCTGCATAGCTCCTCCTTTCAGCTCCCTAACCAAACGCCCCTGCCCACCTCCCTTCCAAACGCCCCTGCTCACAACGCCCCTGCCCACCTCCCTTCCCAAACGCCCCTGCTGCCCAGCCCTCTGCCCAGCTCCCTTCCCCCTTCCCCCTGCCCGCCCTCTCGCCCAGCTCCCTTCCCCTTCCCCCCAGCCCTCTCGCCCAGCTCCCTTCCCCCTGCCCAGCCCCCCCGAGCGCAGTCGGAGCGAGCGGAGGGCATGGCGCTGGTGGTGCTCACCCGCCCGCCCTCCAAGAGCCAGTACGCGGCCAAGAAGAAGGCGGAGCAGGAGCAGGCGAGGGAGAAGGAGAAGGAGAAGGAGAGGGAGAAGGCGATGAAAGCCGAGCAGCAGCAGCAGCAGCAGGAGAAGGAGGAGACGACGGCGACGGTGGGGTCGGCCTTGATGGAGGTCACCCTCAAGATGCTCACCCTCGGGCCGAGGAGCCACCCGGCCTTCTCGGGGTCTCCGGCGCGGCACAAGAAGGTACAAGGACGAGGTCGCGAGCTATTTTTAGGTCCGGTGTTTTTTTTCATTTCTGTTTTTTTCTTTTTTTCTTTTTTTTATTTCTGCCTTTCTTTTTTTTTCTTTTCTCTTCTTTCTGTCTTTTTTTTTCTTTACTTTAAAGCGAGTATTCTGGGATGTTCGATTTTATTCTTTGTGTCTTCGTGTTTGTTTTTGTCTGTGGGTATTTGTTTTTTAGCGTTTGTTTGTTTGTATGTATTAGTTTGTGTTTGTTTATGTTTGTCTGTTTGTTTGCGTGTGTGCGTGATAAGGAGTGTGCGTGGATAAAGGTGATTTTATCATACACACATTAGATATAATCTAAGGTATATATTGCTGCAATATTACCTTTGAATTTATTTCTAACCATAATTCTTTCTTTACAGGTAAGAGGCTAAGATTGCAGTATCTCCCAAGTAAGTAGTATAGTCAAAGGACCTTTTTCTAAAGTAAAATACGAATTAGTTACTTTAAATTTATTCAAAATAAAAACTAACCGCGGTAGTCTAAGCATTCAGATAACCATTTTTTGAGCTGGGTATGTTATAAGGTTAGATCAGTAGCAACTCAAGGAGGCGTCTGATTCTATTTTTGGAAAAAAACACGTGGAGTTTTAATTTTTTGGCGAAAAAAACACGTGGAGTTTAATTTTTGGGAAAAAAAACACGTGGAGTTTAATTTTTGGGAAAAACACGTGGTTTAATTTTTGGAAAAAAACACGTGGAGTTTATTTTTTGGGAAAAACACGTGGATTTTTGGGGGAAAAAAACACGTGGAGTTTAATTTTTGGGAAAAAAAAACACGGAGTTTAATTTTTGGGGAAAAAAACACGTGGAGTTTATTCTGATGACGTCACAAAAGTTACGGATGCTTTGTGAATGTGGTCGATCATTTTCTTTTTTCAAATTTCAAAAAGGATGGAAAATAATGATTTTAATGGTTATATCTTCACTGAACAAACATCAAAACAGACGCCATGACACCACCTCGGGCTGCTACTGATCTAGCCTTCCCCGAATACATAACACCGAAGGCTTCTAAAAAATCACTATTTGTGTTCGAACACGTGGCTTCAATCACTAAACACGTGGCTTCTAAAAAATCACTATTTGTGTTCGAACACGTGGCTTCTAAAAATCACTATTTGTGTTCGAACACGTGGCTTCTAAAAATCACTATTTGTGTTGTGGCTTCTAAAAATACTATTTGTGTTCGAACACGTGGCTTCTAGAAATCACTATTTGTGTTCGAACACGTGGCTTCTAAAAATCACTATTTGTGTTCTGGCGCGAACACGTATCCGCTGATCAATGTTGCAGTGCAGGAAAGAGTCGACGCAACATTCCTGACAGTATATTGCAAATCGAACGCCCATAAAACTACATTATGCACTCCTTCGCGCAGCCTTAACCGGAAGAAGGAGTCCGGATTCAAGGCCGATCTCTGGAGCCCGCCAATTAGGATAAGCGTTTCGGGTGATTTATGAATCCCGGGCCTGTGATTGGTTCGTTCCGCGTCGAGGTGGGCGGAGACCGGTTATTAGCCAATCACGAGGAGGCTTTCAAACGCTTACGGGATCGAGGGGTTGATTTGGCTTGATGGGGGGAATTTGGGGAAGAGAGATTCGCTGTTGTTTTGGGAATATGGAGTGACCTTGTAGTTTTTTTTTTTTTTTTTTTTTTTTTTTTTTTTTACAATTAAAGGTAAAATAGTACCAAGTTTGTGTGTGTGTGTGTGTGTGTGTGTTGTGTGTGTGTGTGTGTGTGTGTGTGTGTGTGTGTGTGTGTGTGTCTGTGTCTGTGTGTGTGTGTGTGTGTGTGTGTTTGCATGCGTGCGTGCGTGCGTGCGTGCGTCCGTGTACATGTGCGTATCTTTGTGTGTACATCCCTACGTGTGACCTCATGTACGTGTATACATGACCGTAATAAACCCAATTCTAAACCCAACTCCGCATGCAGGCCAATATCTTGTCAACATAAGCCTACATATTACCCAGGCATCCATCCCGTTCCTTATGTGCTTCGGGGAGAGAGAGAGACGCCGAGGAAAGGAAGCGTGGAGCGAATATTTTTCTTCTTGTTTTTTTTTTTTCGTAGTAACATGTTTTGTACCTGCACGCGAGCTCGCCGCCGTGTGTGCTGCAGCAGCGCCAGGGAACCGGGGAGGGAAGACGAGTGGAAAAAAGCAAGGTTGAGAGTTGCTTTTCTTTCTCGCTTTCTTTATTTATTTATTTTTACTTTTTTTTTTTTTTAAGTAAGGTTGCGAGTTTCTTTTATTTCTCGCTTTCTTTCTTTCTTTATTTTTACCTTTTTTCTTTTTGTTTTAAGCAAGGTTGCGAGTTTCTTTCTTTTGCTTTCTTTCTTTATTTATTTTTACCTTTTTTTTTTTCTTTTTTTAAGCAAGGTTGCTAGTTTCTTTTATTCTCGCTTTCTTTATTTATTTATTTTTACCTTTTTTCTTTTCTTTTTTTAAGCAAGGTTGCGAGTTTCTTTCTTTCTCGCTTTCTTTCTTGCTTTCTTTCTTATTTTTTTTTTATTTCGTAGTAACATGTTTTGTACCTGCACGCGAGCTCGCCGCCGTGTGCTGCTGCAGCGCCAGGGAACCAAGGAGGGAAGACGAGTGGAAAAAAAGCAAGGTTGAGAGTTGCTTTTCTTTCTCGCTTTCTTTATTTATTTATTTTTACTTTTTTTCTTTTTTTTAAGTAAGGTTGCGAGTTTCTTTATTTCTCGCTTTCTTTCTTTCTTTATTTTTACCTTTTTCTTTTTGTTTTAAGCAAGGTTGCGAGTTTCTTTCTTTTTCTTGCTTTCTTTCTTTATTTATTTTTTTACCTTTTTTCTTTTCTTTTTTTAAGCAAGGTTGCTAGTTTCTTTTATTTCTCGCTTTCTTTATTTATTTATTTTTACCTTTTTTCTTTTCTTTTTTTAAGCAAGGTTGCGAGTTTCTTTCTTTCTCGCTTTCTTTCTTGCTTTTCTTTCTTATTTTTTTTTATTTCGTAGTAACATGTTTTGTACCTGCACGCGAGCTCGCCGCCGTGTGCTGCTGCAGCGCCAGGGAACCGCGGAGGGAAGACGAGTGGAAAAAAAAGCAAGGTTGCGAGTTGCTTTTCTTTCTCGCTTTATTTTATTTATTTATTTTTACCTTTTTTCTTTTTTTTTAAGTAAGGTGGAGAGTTTCTTTCTTGCTTTCTTCCTCGCTTTCTTTTTACCTTTTTTTTCGTTTTTTCTTATTGCTTTCTTTCGTTCTTTTTTTCTTTCTTGTTTTCTTCCTTGCTTTCTTTTTACTTTTTTTCGTGTTTTTTTTTTATTTCTTGCTTCTTTCGTTTTCTTTTTACCTTTCTTTGTTTTCTTCCTTGCTTTCTTTTTACTTTTTTTCGTGTTTTTTTTCTTATTTCTTGCTTTCTTTCGTTTTTTCTTTTTACCTTTCTTGCTTTCTTCCTTGCTTTCTTTTTACCTTTTTTTCGTTTTTTTTCTTATTTCTTGCTTTCTTTCGTTCTTTCTTTTTACCTTTTTTTTCGTTTTTTTTATGATCGGTAGCGTTTTGTTTTGAAATGGATCGCACAGTGTAGAGCGTTCATGATGGAAAGAGATTATGGTCGTGTGTAGAGGGTGAAGTTAGGGTGAGAAATGAAGCTAGCATGTTTCAGTAGCATAAAAGAGTGTGAAGGGAATGAAGCCAGCATGTCCGTTGGGAATGAAGCAGCAGTGGGAATGAATCCGTTGGGAATGAAGCCAGCATGTCCGTTAATGAGAGCATGTCCGTTGGAATGAAGCAGCATGTCCGTTGGGAATGAAGCCAGCATGTCCGTTGGGAATGAGCCAGCATGTCCCAGCATGTCCGTTGGAATGAAGAATGAAGCCAGCATGTCCGTTGGGAATGAAGCCAGCATGTCCGTTGGGAATGAAGCCAGCATGTCCGTTGGGTGAAAGAGCATGGGAATGAAGCCAGCATGTCCGTTGGGAATGAAGCCAGCATGTCCGTTGGGAATGAAGCCAGCATGTCCCCAGCATGTCCGTTGGGAATGAAGCCAGCATGTCCGTGGAATGAAGCCAGTGTGTCTCTACTTTAAAACAGGTTGTAGGGAATTGAAGCCCTATATGTCTGGAAATGAAGCCTGAAGCCAGCATACCTCTAAAGAATGAATCCTCACATCCTGTAGGATATGAAGCTCATGTCCCAGTTGTCCCAGGAAGCATGTGCCAATCCTTTGTGAAGCCAGACGAATGAAGCCTATATGTCTGAAAAATTAAGCCATGAAACCAGCATACCTCTAAGGAATGAAACCTCACATAAGGTTGTAGGATATGAAGCTCCGTATGTCACAAGCTTCAGACAGGTCGTGTGTCGGGATGTTTGTGAGGAGTGAAGCTTGGTCGTGGGATGAAGCCATAGGGTACAAAACAGGCATGTCAGTAGAGAATGAAGCCAGAGGTTTGTTGGTTTTATCCGCTTGGGGTTTGTGGCTTCATTAGCTTGGCTTGGTCTTTATTGTTTACAGGAATTGGTTTTAAATGTGATTTACTGTGTAGTTTTGATATGTCGTTTATGATAGTGGTTTCGTCTCATAAGCTAACCTTGGGGTCTGAGCTTTTCCATGAACACGCAAGGGTCGATCTCTCTCTCTCTCTCTCTTCTTTCTTCTTTCTTCTATTCTCTCTTTTTTTCTCTCTCTCTCTTTTTCTCTCTCGCTCTCTCATTCTTCCTCTCTCGCTCTCTCATTCTTCCTCTCTCTCTTTCTTCTCTCTTTCTTCTCGGTCTTTCTCTTTCTCTCTTTCTCTCTTTCTCTCTTTCTCTCTCTCTCTCTCTCTCTCTCTCTCTCTCTCTCTCTCTCTCTCTCTCTCTCTCTCTCTCTCTCTCTCTCTCTCTCTCTCTCTCTCTCTCTTCTTTCTCTTTCTGTATTTCATTATTTTGAAAAATAGAATTTTACTTCACTGTATGTACTGTATCTCTTTATTTATCTGTTCCAAGAAAATAGAGAAAGAAATTAAGAAAAATAAGAAAAATATATATAGGTAAACATATACAAGCAATAGACTTGCTTCTATACCAACATATTTGCATACATTTAGACCCTTAGACTGCAAGCAAACAGCAAATAACAAACGCACAGATGTCAAACATTCATCACACATTAACCATAAATAAACATGAAAATAAAAAAAAGATATATATATACACACCAAATTATCCTTATCCTGACCAAGGATGTCTGGGAGTCACGCTGCTGTCTTGACGTAGGAAGAAAGAGAGAAAAAAGAGGATGATAATAATTGTAATGGACTGTCTTTTAGCATGCTTGGGTAGATGGGTAGAGAGAGAGATAGGGAGAAATAAGGTGGTGGAGAAAGAGAGAGAGAGAGGGAGAGAGAGAAGTGAAGAGACGGAGAAAGAGAGAGAGAGAGAGAGAGAGAGAGAAGAGACGGAGAAAGAGAGAGAGAAGTGAAGAGAAGAGACGAATAAAAAGAGAGAGAAGTGAAGAGAACAGACAGAGAGTGAGTGAGAGAGAGAGAGAGAGAGAAGAAAGACGGAAAAAGACAGGAGACAGAAATCGAAACAGCAGAGAGAAGAAATAAAGACGGTGTGAGGAAAAAAAGTGAGAGGAGAGGAGAGAGAGAGAGAGAAAGAAGAGGGAGAGAGAGGGGGGGGGGAGTTGCGTGTTAATGGGAAGGTTTGGATCTCATGGTGGACTTTTTTTTTTTTTTTTTTTTTTGGGGGAGGGGGTCAAGAAGTACGTTAGATCATATTATCACTGTCACTGCTTTTATTATAATCTTCATTATCACCATTATGATTATTCCTGTTATTATTTGTAGTTGTCTTTGTTCTTATTACCATTATTTGTATCTTTGTCATTGTTGTTATTACTATTGTTATTGTTATCATTATGATTGTCATTATTATTGTTATAGTTACTGTTATTATTATCAATGTTATCATTATCATTATTTTTACTATTATTATCATTATCATTATCTTGTTGTTATTCTTATTGTTATCATCATTATTATCATCATTATTAATAGTAGAGGCAATAGTAACTTTATTGTCATCATTTTTAATGGTGTCTTTATTTTTGTCATCATTACCATTCTGTTGTTATTGTTATTATTAGTAGTAATATGATCATATTGCTATTTATCATTAATCATTCATATATTTATTATCATCATCATCATCATCATCATCATCATCATCATCATCATCATCATTTTCACTTATCACTATCACTATTACTACTGCAATTATAATTGTAGTTCTACAATTACCATTACCATGATTGATGTTATTACTATTATCATCATCGTTATCATACATTTATGAACGTTTTTTAGTATATGTGTGTATATTTATGTGTAAGTGTGTGTTTTTATCTGTATGTGTATATGTATGTGTATGCTGTGTGTCTGTGTTTGTGTGTGTGTGTGTGTGTGTGTGTGTTTGTGTGCGTGTGTGTGTGTATGTATGTATGTGTAAGTGTATGTTTGTATGTGTGTGTGTGTATGTATGTGTAAGTGTATGTTTGTATTTGTGTGCATGTGTGTATATGTGTGTTTATGTGTATGTGTACATGTCTGCGTGTGTGTGTGCGCATGCGTGTGTGACTGAATGTGTGTTATCCTTTTATTTACAGGCTGTTCAGCTAAACCCGGAAACCTCTAATAGATGTGAGGTTTCCTTCCCAAAGTTCAAGGTTTCAGCTGGTGGAAAGGCGACAGGGAGACACTGCTGAAAGGGAAATGTAGTTTTTTTTCTTCTATTTTTGTTTTATTTGTATTATTTATTCATCGTTGTTTATGAGAATGTTGTTTTTAGATTTATGTGTTTTATATATTTGCTCGATTTTTTTTTTTTTTTTTTTTTTTTTTTTTTTTTTTTTTTTTTTACTGATAGTTTAAAAAAAAATGGAAAAATTATGATTATTATGATAATAGTAATGATGATGGTAGTGGTAATACTATTACTATATCCGTATTACAAATTAATTCATTAATGATACTGATAATGAAACTGGCTGGTAATAATGATAATAATGATGATAATGATAATTGAGTGAATAGAAATGATATTCCAGTAATTCAGTTTTTTATACCAGTCGCCATGATACTCTCATATAAAAAATGGAAATACCTAATTTTATGAGACAAATTTCCTTCAAAAATCGGATAAAATTAGATTTCACAAAATCGGACCGGACTTTCACATTAAGGTTAGCCAGGGTACAGAAACCTCAATCTTGATAATGATAATAATAATAATGATAATAATAATAATGATGATGATGAATGATGATGATAGATAATGATTATAATGATAATAATGATAATAATATAATAACAGTAATGATAATAATAATGATCATATGATAATATAAGAATCATATCATCATAATCATGATATGATGGGGCAATAGAAACCTCAAAAAATCTTAGCCCAGTAATTATCACATTAATGATGATGCAAGCATGGATGTCCATTATAACGATATCGATAATGATAATGATGAAATTGCCAAAATTATTCAAACGATCATTGTGATCATCATTATCACAATTTAATGAAAAGGCTAATCATATTATTTTTATTATTCTTTATCACTGTTATTGCTATTATTATCCTACTAGTACTACTACGAGTAGTATTATTGCTGCTATGATAATTATGTTATTATTTTGTCATTATCATTATTATTGTTATTACTATTAATATTTTTGATGATGATGATGGTTATTATTATTATTATTATTATTATTATTATTATTATATTATTATATTATTATTATTTATTATTATTATTAGCATTAACATTATTCTATTATTTTATCATTATCATTATTATCATTATTTTCATTCACATCATCATATCATCATTAGTGCTGTGTTATTATAATCATTTTTATATTGTATTATTTGTGATATTGCTGTTGATGTTGTTTTTTATGACCTTATTTATGTAATTATTAATGTTATTATTATTGTTGTTATTACTATGATTATTATTACTATTGTTATTACTGTTATCATTACTATTATCCTTATTATCATATGTAATTATTAATGTTATTATTATTATTGTTATTGCTATGGTTATCATTACTATTGTTATTACTGTTATCATTACAATTATCCTTATTATCATGATACAAATATACCTTTTAACTTTTGCCATATGTCAGACGTAGATAAGGAAAAGGGAGACACTCATAAAGTTTACGATGAGGAAGTAATTATCTTACGTGAGGGGGAGGGTGACTTTCCCTGACCCCTCCTCGCCCTCATCATTTACCCCTCTCCCCCCCTTTCCCTCCCGTCCTCTCTTTCCTATTCCCCTCTCCCTCTCCTCTTGCCAAAATTATTTTCCTTTTTTGTGGGTCTCCCTCTCCCTTCTTTCCCCTCTCCCTCTCCCCCTCTTCTCCCTCTCATCGTTACCCCTCTCCCCCTCTCCCTCTCCCCTCTCATCCCTCCTTCCTCCTTCTTCCTTCTCCCTCATCGTCTCTCCCTCCTCCTTCCTCCTTCTTCCTCACCTCCCTCTCCCTCATCGTCTCCCCCCTCCTTCTCCCCTTACCTACTCCCCCTCCCTCTATTCCCCTATCCTCTACCCCTCCCCTTCACCCTCCTCCATATATGTCCTTCACTTTACTTGTATACATTCGTGTGGGTGGGTTATGTATGTGTGTTTGTGCGTGTGTGTACCTTGTGTTGTATTATCAGGAGCATGACCAATATCATGTCTCACCATCACCACCATCATCACCAACCATCATCATCACCACCATCATCATCGCCACCACCACTATCACCATCATCCACCACCACCATTATCGCCACCATTGTCACCATCACCCCACTACAATACCGTCATCATCACCACTACCACCATCATCATTATCACTACCACCACCATCACCACCATTTTTTCATTCCAACAACCAACACATTTCTACAAGAGTACATATCCCATCACAACCCCCCCCGTTCACCATACCCCCCTCCCTAACACCATAAATCCCACCTTGTGTTTTTTATCCATAGTGTCGTAATCGCTCACCTAACCCCCCCCCCCCTTACCCCCATTCCACCCCCCTACCACTACTCTCCACACCCTACCACCTACCCCCCGTCCACTACACCCTTAATCTCTCTTTACGTAAAGGCTATTTTGCGTGTCACTTTTTATGTGGCAGTGCGTCACTATGCTAAGCCGTGGATTTGTGTACGTATGTGTGTGTGTGTGTGTGTGGGGCTGAGGCTCGGTGGGGGGGGGGGGGTTAGGTGATGGGGGATGGGGGGGTTGTGTGTTGGGGCTGAGGCTCACCCCCCCTCCCCACCGGTAAAGGGGGGGTAGGTGATGGGGGATGGGGGGTGTTGTGTGTGTTGTGTGTGTTGTGTGTGTGTGTGTGTGTGTGTGTGTGTGTGTGTGTGTTTCTTTGTTTGTATACGTGTTTGTATGCTTGTTTCTTTGTGTTTATGTGCATTTGTTCATACATATTTATCTTAGCGTGTATATGTGTTCCCTCGAGACGGTTCCAATGATGTGAGAATTTCGACAAAATAGTAATTAGTGTCATATGATCTCTATTATTTTCTCGGCTATAACCCTGGCAATCGGTCCTTCTATCCAGACCTAATATTTCGCCAAACAAAAACATAAACTAGATTTTAAAAAAAGGAAAAAAGAAAAAGAAGAAAAAAACAAAGACCATAAACTAGATTTAAAAGAAAAGTAAAGAAAAAGAAAAAGAAGAAAAAACAGACCATAAACTAGATTTAAAAGTAAAGAAAAAGAAGAAAAAAAACAGACCATAAACTAGATTTAAAAGTAAAGAAAAAGAAAAAGAAGAAAAAACAGACCATAAACTAGATTTAAAAGAAAAAGAAAAAAAACAGGTCCTAATCTTGAAATTATCTTATCAGAGAAAATTCAGACTTTGAAAAGAAGGATTAGAAATAAGATCCATAAGGAAAATAGAATAAAAGAGCGAATGAAAACGATTTTCAAATCAAAAATATATATATGAAATATTTTTCCCCTTCATGTAAACTTGCTTTCTTGAAAAAAAAATAACCAGAACCGAAATATTTTCCCAGGCATAAAAGAAAGTTACATTAGAAATTATCTTAAAAGAACAGACTCGAAAATCCGTTACAAAATCAAATTTGAATTATTTTAACGGACTTTCCCGCCCTTTTCCTCGACTCAGCGCTGACCTGTCGCTCGCCGCACTTCTTTTCTTGCTATTTCTTTCTCTCTTTTCTTTTTTCATCTGTTTTTCGTTCTCTTTCGCTCGTTCTTTTTTCTTTCCTCCTTTTTTATCTCTCTTTTTTGTCTGTTTCTCTCTCTTTTGTGCTTTCGGTCTCTTTCTTCTCTCTCTTTCTCTCTCTCTGTCTCTCTTCTCTCTCTCTCTCTCTCTCTCTCTCTCTCTCTCTCTCTCTCTCTCTCTCTCTCTCTCTCTCTCTCTCTCTCTCTCTCTCTCTCTCTCTCTCTCTCTCTTCTGTTTCTCGTTCTCTCTCATTCTTTCGTTCTCCCTCGTGCTTCCATTACCTCTTGTTCTTATTCGTTCTCTTTGTTTCTCTCTCACTGTTTTTTGTTCTCCCTTTCTTTCTTTCCCATCTTCTTTGCGAGAGAAAAAAAAAAAACAAGAAAGGAGAAAATGGGCGCATGACTTAAAACGAACTTGATTTGAAGCATAAAATGAAAGCAAAAAAAAAAAAAAAAAAAAAAAAAAGAGAGAGGGAGAAAAAAGAAAGAAGGAAAGAAAGAAGAAAGAAAAAAAAAAAAAAAAAAAAAAAAAAAAAAAAAAAAAAAAATATATATATATATATATATATATATATATATATATATATATATATATACACATATATAATATTTAATTACACTAAAACGAATTTACTACATCCATGACTTTAGAACAATAAAATTACCATCATCATGCATGTAATTACAAATCCAGAGGCGCTGCTTAAATGATACTACAATTAGAATTAATTAGTTGTAATGGCGGATAGCAACATCGCGAGATAAATTATTATTAGTAACGATAGAACGACAGCAATTTGCAACTTGATATGTAATTATAATGATATTCTTTACAACGATAATGTTTGGTGATAATTAACATGATAATTATTATGGTGATGATATATCTATTTCTACTTATGCCTGTGATAATTATTATATCTATTATAATAGGGATGATGTATCTATTTCTACTTATGCCTGTGTGTCTATCAGTCTATCTATCTGTTTCTATCTATCTATCTGTTTTCTATCTATCTATCTATCTATCTGCTTCTATCTATCTATCTATCTATATATATATTATATATATATATATATATTATATATATATATATTGTATAGATATATAGATATATATCTATAGATATATATATATATATATCTATATATCGTATAGATAGGTAGATAGATAGAGAAACAGATTGGTAATAACGTACATACACGTATACATACATACACACAAACATGTTTATGTATATAAGTATATATGTACGAATTCTACGTATCTATACAACCCTATTTACAAACAAACAAAGTTTAGATTAATATGCATGTGTGTC
>NW_020868712.1:40000-62500 GCF_003789085.1 Penaeus vannamei
ATCAGATAGCCTTTCGTCTCTCTCCATTACTCCTCTTCCCGTTTTTATCAACTCTTCCTCTTCATGCTTATCTTTTTATCATCGTCAGCCCTCTCCACCCCATCTCCCTTTAACAATCGACGCCCTTAACCCCGACCTCGCCACCCCCCATTTAGCCACCCTATCACCTGAATTCCCAGCACCCACTCCCCCCCTTTCCTCTTTCTTCTTCCCCCCTCCTTCCCCCCCTTCCTCTTTCCTCATCTTCTCTTCTCCTCTTTCCTCTTCTTCCTCTTTCTCTTCTTCCTCTCTCCCTTCTTCCTCTCTCCTCTTCTTCTCTCTCCTCTTCTTCCTCTTTCCTCTTTCTTCCTTTTTCCTCTTCTTCCTCTTTCCTCCTTCTTCCTCTTTCCTCTTCTTCCGTCTTCCCCTTCTTCCCCTCCTCCTCTTCCCCTTCCCCTCTTCCTCTTTTGTCTTCTTCTTCTCTCTCCTCTCTTTTCTCGTCTCCATCTCCGCCTCCTTCCGTTTTTATTCCTCCTCCTTCCTTGCTTGCTTCCTCGTCTTCCTCTTCCCTTCCCCCTACTCTCCCTTCCCTCTTCCCTTCCTCCTCTTTCGCGTCTCCCTCTCATCATTTTCTCTTCTCTCTCGTCCTCGCCCCTCCCTTCCTTTCCTTCGCCCCCTCTTCCTGGTTCCTCCTATCCCCCCCCTCTCTCGCTCTTCTTCTCCCTCCCCCTCACCCCTTCTTCCTCTTCCCCTTCTACCTTTTTTAACTATTTTCCCCTCTCCTTCCCCTTCTTCATCTCTTCCGCTCCATTCCCCCTTCCTCCTTTCCTTCTCCTCTCTTCCTCCTTTCCCTCTCCCTTTCACTCCTTTCCTCTCCTCTCTTCCTCCTTTCCTCCTCCCTCTTTCCTCCCTTCCCTCTCTCTCTCTTCCTCCTTCCCATCCTCCCCTCTTCCGTCCTTTCCTCTCCCCTTTCCTCTTATCTCCTCTCCTCTTCTTCCTCTTTCCTCCTCCTCTCTTCTCCTTTCCTCCTCCCCTCTTCCTCCTTTCCTCCTTCTCTTCCCTCCTTTCCCTCCTCTTCTTCCTCCCTTCCCTCTCCTCTCTTCCCTCCTTTCCCTCGCTCCCCTCCTTCCTCCTTTCGCTCCTCCCCTCTTCTCCTTTCCCTCCTCCTCTCGTTCCTCCTTTCCTCTCCTCTCTTCCCTCCTTTCCCTCCTCCTATCTTCCTCCTTTCCTCTCACTCTCTTCCCTCTTTCTCCTCCCCTCTTCCTCCTTCCCTCCTCCTCTCTTCTCCTTTCCCTCTCCTCATCCTCCCTTCCCTCTCTCTGCTCTTCCTCCTTTCCCTCCTCCTCTCTTCCTCCTTTCCCTCCTCCTTCTTCCCTTCCCTCCTCCTCTCTTCCTCCTTTCCCTCCTCTTCTTCCTCCTTTCCCTCCCCTTCTTCCTCCCTCCCTCCTTCCTCTCTCCTCCTTTCCTCTCCTCTCTCCTCCCTCCCTCCTCCTCTCTTCCTCCTTTCTCCTCTCTCTCTTCTCCTTTCCCTCTCCTCTCTTCCTCCTCCCTCTGCCCCTCTTCTCCCTTCCCTCCTCCTCTCTCCCCTTCCTCCTCCTCTCTTCCTTCCTTATCCCTTCCTCCTCCTCCTCCCTTCCCTCCTCCAACCCCCTCTCGTTCCTCCTTACCTTCCTCTCTTCCTCTTTCCCTCCTCACTCTCTTCCTCCCCTTCCCCTCCTCCTCTCTTTCCCTCCTTCCCTCCTCCTCTCTTTCCTCCCTTCCCTCCCCTCTCTTCTCCTTTCCCTCTCCTCTCTTCTCTCTTTCCCTCCTCCTCTTCTCCTTTCCCTCCTGCCTCTTTCCTCCTTCCTCTCCTCCTCCTCCTTTTCCTTTTTTCCCCTCCTCTCTTCTCCTTCCCTCCTCCCCTCTTCCTCCTTTCCCTCCTCCCCTCTTCTCTTAATCCCTCCTCCTCTCTTCCTCCCTTTCCCTCCTCCTCCTCTTCCTCTGCTCCTCCTCTCTTCCCTCTTCCTCCTCCTCTTCTTCCTCCTTTCCCTCCTCTCTGCTTCTCCTTTCCTCTCTTCTCTCCTCTTCTCTCTCCTCCTTCCTCCTCCCTCTTTCCTCCTCTTCCTTCCTTCCCTCCTCCCTTCCTTCCCTCCTTTCCCTCCTCCTCTCTTCCTCCTTTCCCTCCTCCTCTTTCCTGCCTTTCCCCTCCTCCTCCTCCTCCTTTCCTTCCTCCTCTCTCCTCCTTTCCCCTCCCCTCTCTTCCTCCTTTCCCTCCTCTCTACCTCCTTTCCCTCCTCCCTCTTCTCCCCCTCCTCCCCTCTCCTCCTTCCCTCTCCCCTCTTCCTCCTTTCCCTCCTCCTCTCTCCTCCTCCGCACCTCATCGCCATATGCTGCCTTGGCCTCCTATCGCAGCTGTGCACCCGGATCTCCTCTGCAGCTTCTCTACATATGTTGCTCGTTCCCTTTTTATGATGTCTCTCTCTCTCACCTTTCCCCCTCATACACCACCCCCACCCCCTCCCTCCTCCTCCTCTTCTTCCTCCTCCCCTTTCTCCCCCACCTGTGTTATCACCCTCTCTCTGACTCGTTAATTCTACGGCGGTGTGGATCTCTTCTCTCTCTCTCTCTCTCTCTCTCTCTCTCTCTCTCTCTCTCTCTCTCTCTCTCTCTCTCTCTCTCTCTCTCTCTCTCTCTCTCTCCCTTTTTTTTTCTTTATCTATGCTGTCCTCTCCCCTTATTTATCATTTTCCCTTCTCTCCTCTTCCGCTTTTCCCTATTTACTTTACACATTCTTTCTCATCACCTACGCTACCCCCCTAAATAAAGATTTTATTATTATTATTATTGTTATTATTATTATTATTATTATTATTATTATTATTATTATTATTATTATTATTATTAATTATGATCATGATAATGTCAATCGTCAAATGATATCCTATGACAAGTCAAGAGCCTTATTATTATCAAGATTAAAGTGAGCGAACTGACAACAGTGACAACATTCATTCCTAATCTATAAATATAGCTAAAGACACAGAAAGCCAGTGTTGCCAATTGATACTTGCACAAGACCGGACTTTAAAACCCATCAGACTGGCCTTAAAAGCTTATACTACTTTTAAATCTAGACGGGCTTTAAAAAACCTTCACACTGGACTTAAAAAAACGCAGACTGGGGGGCTTTTAAAACCTTCACATATGGATTTTAAAAAACCTCTAGACGCGAACTTTAAAACTTACATTGGACTTTTTAAACCCTTTAGACAGGGGATTTTTCAAACCTCTAATAACTAGGACTTTTTTTTATTCTAGACAGCGACTTTTACAAACCGCTAAACTGGACTTTTAACAACGCTAGACTGGACTTTTTAAACCCCGGCCTTTATATATATTTAAAAAAAAAAACGCTAGACTGGACTTTTAAAACCCGTTAGACGGGGCTTTAAAAACAGACAACAGACTGACTTTAAAAAAACCACTAGACTGGACTTTTAAAAATCGTTAGACTGGACTTAAAAAAAAACAGACTATACGAAAATCTCCTCCGCTAAATAAATAAATAAATAATAAAATAACTTAAAATCTAGATATAGAGCAAACTTTAAAAAAGAAATCCCGCACAGAACTCAAAAAAAGACCCTAGACCTAGCCGGGAAAAATCGCTAGACTGGCAACACTGCAGGAAATAGAGTGCGAATAGTTGCACTCATTGATCGTGCAACAAGGGTGTCTGTTGAGGTCTTTGAGGTGTCTTCAAAGGGTTTATCTTTGAGCTTCGTGTCTGAGACCTATTTTAATTAAGGTGGACCTGGTTATGCAGTGTGGGTTGATAAGTAATGATAATAAGCTCGGAGATAGAGAGAGAGAGAGAAAAGAGAAAGGGAGGAGAGAGAGAGAGAGAGAGAAGGGAGGGAGAAAGGGAGAGAGGGAGAGAAGAGAGGAGAGGAAAGGAGAGGAAGGGAGAGAGGAAGAGAAGAGGAGAGAGGGAGAGAGGAAGAGAGAGGAGAGAGAGAGAGAGAGAGAGAGAGAGAGGGGGAGAGAGAGAGAGAGAGAAAGAGAGGAGAGAGAAGGAAGAGAGGGAGAGAGAGAGAGAGAGGGAGGAAGGGAGAAAGAGGAGAGGGGGGAGGGAGGGAGAGAGAGAGAGAAAGAGAGAGAGAGAGAGAGAGAAAGGAAGGAAGAGAGAAAGAGAGAGAGGAGGGAGAGAGGGAGAGACGAGAGGGAAGGGAGAGAGAGAGAGAGAGAAATTGAGGTACGAATTGTTGGTGTGAAGATGAGAAGAGTAAAAGAGAGAAAAACAAAATAGACACGAAATACGGCGATTAAAAAAAAAACACACTAAACAAAACGTGGAAAGAGAAAAAAAAATATGCGCACCAAACGAAGCAAAACAAAAGAGGAAAGAAAAAAAACGGAATAGAGAAGAAGAAGTAAAAAATGAAAGAAATGCATCAAACGAAACGTTCTAATGACAAAAAAAGGAAAGGAAAAAAAACGCAGAAAAAGAAAGAAAAACCAATGAAGAGGGAGAAAAAAATAGATAAAATAAAAGAGACGAACTGGCAGCCCCGTCTCGTGCCGAAAATCCTACTTGACATTAACTGCGGCTCGTGTCATGGACGGATCCGTGTCATCAGCCGGCGAGAGATTGTCCTTCTCCTTCCTCCCTTCCTCCTCTCCTCCTCTTCCTCTTCCTCATTCCTTCTTTTTTCTTTTCCTTCTCTTTCTCTCTTTCTCCCTTACCCTAATCTATTTTCCACCTTATCCTCTCCTAGCCAACCCTACCCTTCCTACTCCCCCCTCCCTCCCTTTCCCTTCACCCTTCCTTCCCCCTCCCACCTCACCCACCCTCCTTCCACCCTCCCCCTCTCTCACCCTCCCCTCCCACCCCTCCACCTCCACCCTCCACCCTCCACCCACCCCCCTCTCTAACCTCCCCCTCCACTCCCCACAAACCCTCCCCCTCTCCCTCCCCCCCACCTCCTCTCCACCCTCACCCCTCCACCCCCACCACCCCCTCTCTGTACCCTTTCTAACGACCAACATAGCACAGTCTCTCCCTATATCCTGGAGACGACCACAGTAAAGTCCCTGTGAGAACGACCCCGATTATATATATATGTGGTGTGTGTGTGTGTGTGCGTGTGTGTGTGTGTGTGTGTTATGTGTGTGCGGTGTGTCTCCCGAAGAGGACTCGTTGTCCGTCTGTGAAGTACCTCCTCCTCCTCCTCCTCCTCTTCCTCCTCCCCCCTCTTCCTCCCCCTCTTCCTCTCCTCCTCCACCCTCCTCCTCCTCTCCTCCTCCTTCCTCCTCCTCCTTCTCTCCTTCTTCCTCCTCTTCCTCCCCCTCTTCCTCCTTTCTCATTTCTCCTCCTCCTCCTCCTCCACCAAACCTCCTCTCCTCCTCCCCTCTTCCTCCTCCTCCTCCTCCTACTGACGGAGAGGAGAGAAAAGGGAGGCATTTATTGACTCAGGTCCTCGGTGGTTTTAATGGCGGATTAAAATTTTCTCTCTCTCTCTTTTTTTATTGTGTTTATTTCGTTTCATTTCTTTTTTTTCTAAGTCTTGTTTTGATGTCGTGTTGCTTTAAAAAAAAAAGTTATATTGAGTGACGCTCTGTGCAATAGGGACAAAGATCCTGTTTTAATTAGTTTATTTATGTCATTTTTTTTCTCCGATATGGCAAGAGGGAACGTGAGTTGCCAAGACGTAAATAACAGACGATTGTTGCGCAAGTCGATGCTCTCTTTTATTTTTGTCGTTTTATCATTGTTTTCATTTTTGGAGTTATCGCCAGCTGTTGACGTTGCTGCTTTTATTAAGTCTAGGAAATTTTATCCGATTGTTATTGTTGATGTTGAGATTATTGATGTTATTTTGATGTGATAGAAGCGGCCATGTTGATTCTGTATTATCATTATTTATTATTTTTTATGCCGATGTTATTATCATTATTATTATTATTATTGTAATGATGATAATGATTATTATTATTTCGTTATTGTTGTTTTGTGTTATTATTATTATTGCTATTATTTATTATCATTATTTATCTTTGTTGTTCTGTTCTTAACTGTTATTTTATTATTTTTTGCTGTTGTTGTTATTTCTGCTTTTATATTCCTTTTCATCCTCCCTCTTCTCCTACTAACGAAGTGGACCACACACACACACACACACACACACACACACACACACACACACACACACAACACACACACACACACACACACACACACACACACACAACACACACACACACACACACACACACACACACACACACACACACACACACACACACACACACACACACACACACACAGCACACACACACACACACACACANTAGAGTAACTGATCGACTCTTGAAAGGTATCGCTCCTTGGACTTATATTCGGCTCGTATGTAGAAGAAGGGAATGAGAGTGAGATGACTAGAGGACCTGAGACGATTATTGTGTGTGTGGTCGATCTAATCTACTTGGAAGTCAGTGTGTACAAATTGGCCAGTGATCCGCCAGCACACGCATATAGAGGTGTTGTTATTTGAGATGTCTGATTGAATTTAAGTAACTCACGCACCTTGATGGTATATTGTATAGCCGCACAGGACTTTATGGAGAATTCGAATGTCTTTCGAGTGCAATTGAGAGATAGATTGTAGAGAGAGAAGTTTTTTGTGAATGGTAGAGGAAAATATTGAATGAGAGAGAGTAAAAAAGATGAAGGAGAGAAGAGAAATTGAAGATCGAACGGGAGGAGTAGAGTATAGACGAGAGAAAAGTAAAAGGAAAAGAGTAGGGAAAAGCCATAATAATTCCCTTTTTAGCGAGAGTGTGATCGTATGCATGCAATATATATCATTTTTTATGCAAAGTTTGAAAGCAGGAAACTTCCGGGATTTTAATGTAAAGCAGTGATCAGCTTTAGGCTGCGAGGTATCGCGTGAGGGGAAAGGGGAGCAGGATGAGAGGGAGAGCAGGGAGAGAGAGGAGAAGAGAAGAGAGAGAGAGAGACGAGAGAGAGATGAGGCTCCGGACGAGGAGAGATGCTAAGACGAGCAAGAGAAGTCTGAAGGGGGGAGGTATAGTAGAGGAGAGAGCGACAGACGAGAGAGAGAAGGACGAGAGGAGAAAGAAAGAGGAGAGAGAGAGATATGAGAGAGAGAGAGGAGAGAGAGAAGAGGAGAGAGGAAAAAGAGATGGAGAGAGAAGAGGAGAGTTCTCAAGAGCAATTGAGATGGTGGTTGGTGAGCGACGAGAGACCTCCCACACCCAGGGGAGAGAGGGAGAGAGAAGAGTGATGAGGGCGGAGACAAAAAGAAGAGTTGGTAGAGAGGGATGGGATAGGGGGGAGGGGTTGTGGGGGAGGAGGATACAACTTACGGAGCAAAACAAAAGAATAAAAACGTAGATAAATTTAAAAAATAAATTATACGATCTAAAAGGCGCTTACATCTCTGTAAAAAATATCCATATCAAATTATTTCCGTGTTTAATAACCACATTTTAAACCGTCCTCTCGTGGAATCAGTTATAAGTTATAAGAATTTGCCTCATTACTGCCAGGTATTATTTTGATCACTTTGCTATCCATACATTTCTCCGTACATTTTATTTAGAATATCATTTAGATATTATCATTCATATTACATTATCTTTAGATTTAGATTATCCTTTAGGTTATATTAAGATTATATAATTATCATTATTTAGATTATCATTTAGATATTATCATTCATATTATATTATCTTTAGATTTAGATTATCATTCAGATTATATTAAGATTATATCACTATCATTATTTAGATTATCATTTAGATTATATCTAAGTTATATCATTATTATCATTTAGATTATTATCATCATCTAGATTTTATTTAGATTATCATTTCCTTTATCAGTGATATAGTTATCATCAACCTTGTTCTTATCATTTGTTTTTGCCGTCATTTAACTATTATTGTTGAATATACAGACATACATATATGCCCTATGTACATACATACACACATACATATTTATTTACTTACATACATACTTACTTATAACACACACACACACCCACACACACTACGCACGCACACACCCACAAACACACACACACACACACACACCACACACACACAACACACACACACACCACACGAATACACACACCAAAAACAACACGCACACACACACACACACACACACAACACACCACACACACACACACACACACACCACACACAACACACACACCACACACACACACACAGGACATTAGCATATAATATATATACACTTAATATATGCGCGAGTGTGTGACGGGTGAGAGAAGGGCAGGTGTTAGGCAGAGATGCACACGTAATCACAGCCTGCCTCATTAATGAAAGACTTTTTTTTTAAACATCTTCCACGCACGCCTCTCCAGCACTAATTACCAGACGCTTGTTTGAGGTGATTGATAACCCCCTCTCTCCATCATACCCCCAGCCCCAGCCCCCCCTATCCCTTTCCTATCCTCCCTCTTCCCGTCTCTCCTTCCCCCTTCCCCTCTCCCATTCTGCTCCTTCCTTCCTTCCCTCCCTCCCGTTCCCTTCCCCCTCCCTCTCCCCTCCCCTTCCCCTTCCCTCTCCCCTTCCCCTTCCCCTTCCTCTCCCCCCTTCCCTCTCCCCCCTTCTCCCCCTCCCTCCCCTTCCCTCCTCCCCCCTCCCCCTCCTCTCCCTCCCCTCTCTTGCTTCTCGCTTTCGAAGGGCCTTTCTGTACGATTCTCCTTTTATTTGTTTCTCTCTTTCTCTTGTGTCTATGCCTGAGTTCCTCTTTGCCATTTCTTGCTACTTTCTGTCCTTCCCTTTTTTTCTCGTTCTTCTTTTTCCTTTTCATTCGTCTTTTTTTATTTCATCTTTGCATCTGTTTATATTATTATATATTAATCATTATATTATTATTATTATTATTATTATTATTAATTATTATTATTATTATTATTATTATTATTATTATTATTATTAAAAACAAGATAATGGAACTAGAAAGAAGAAGAAAAAACGAAATAAAAACGAAACGAATGAAAAAAAACAAAAGAAAATCAAAATCAAAATAAGAAAAATTCCTAGAATAAGAAAATGAAACAAAAAAAACGAAATAAACAGCGAACGAGAAAGAAAAAGAAAAAGAAAAAGAAAGAAAAAAAATCGAAAGAAGAGGTAGCGAGGAAAATCCCTCCCTCCCCCAAAAAAAAAAAATGATAATAATAAAGAAATAGATAAATAGATAAATAAAAAGACAGACCGTGAGAGAGGTAGCGAGAACAACCCAGCGCTTGGCTCGAGTGAACAATGCCATGAACAACATCAGTAATTGTAATAACAACATCTTCAGTCCTAATTAGTGCCTCGTTGCAAGGGATTTCGAGACGTGTTGTCGATGTAAGCTACGGGTAATTGGGGGCGAGAGGGAGAGAGTGGAGAGGGAGGAGGCAGGGGGAGAAAGGAGAGAAGTGGAGAAGGGAGAGGGAGAGAGGGGGAGAGAGGTGGAGAGGGGAGAAGGAGAGGGAGAGGAGAGGAAGGGGCGAGAGGGAGAAGGGGAGAGGAGAGGAGAGGTGAGAGGTGAGGGAAGGGGGGGCGAGAGGGGAGAGGGAGTGGAGAGGGAGAGGGAGAGAAAAGGGAGAGAAAAGGGGGCGAGAGGGAGAGAAGGGGGCGAGAGAGGGAGAGATGGAGAAGGAAAGGGAGAGGAAGGGGGGAATAGAAGGGAGAGGGAGAGAATGGAGAAGGAGAGGGAGAGGAAGGGGAAGAGAATGGAGAAGCGGGAAAATAGAAGAGAGAGGGAGGAGAATGGAGAGGGGGGAGAGGGAAGGGGGAAAAGGGAAAAAAAAAAGACGAAATTGGAATATAGAAAGAAATATTAGGAAAGAAAAAAAAGAGGAGCGAGGGGAGGGGAGAGAAGAAATAGAAGAGAATAAAGGGCGAGGGAGAAATGGGAATACAAACCAGAGGGATAATAAGGAGGGTGAATGAGAGTGAAGAGAAGAATGTAAAGGCGGAAAGAAGAAAGCGAGCGAAAGACGGGGGGGAAGGGGGGGGAGAAANCCCGGTCTCACGTCAGAACTTCTGTGTCTCGCTCCGCCATCGGTTCTTCTGCTCTTGTCCTGGCCAACCACGAACACTACACACACACCTAGTGATCTATAGTTTAGTGATACTATATTTAGGCCAAATATGCGTGAAATCCTCAGACCCCTTTTAAAGTTAGTACTTAACGCCTTGTTTTGTTACAGCCAACGCCTGTTGTGACAATAACCAGCTGCCGGACTGACATTTCAAACGAACAACGCCCTGTAATAACTCGTGTCTTTGACCGGACTTATGTATAAAGAATAGCATATTCGTTCTTTTCTTCCTGACGAGCTAAGTGGAGCTTCTAGAGCCAATGGCACGTTTCGTAGCTTACTGTGGTCAATCTCATTGCATTTTTTGTCAAGTTCAATTTAGTATCAAGTGCGTATTTTAAATGGTCATACCATTTTAAGTAACCGTATTCTTAAAGCATTAAGCAGCCTACACTAAGACGAGAAAATTCCGAGTACACGCGGTGTCGGTAAGTTAAGGAAAGTAGCCCTGCGGATGCCGTAATACAAACATGTAACTTTTTTATTACTATATGTGGCCGCTAGATCTAGATTAGAAGCAAGAGACTTTAAAGTTATTATTAAACTTGAAAATCCTTGTTTATGCTAGGCTACCTATCCGTTTAGTATATCCCTCACAACTAATCCCTCCTATTATAAAGAAATGTAATCTTAGCGTATTGTTAGTTCATACATGTTATGTTTTGGTGGTTTATCGTTCTAGTGGGCATCTAAGCGCTGAGAAGAAGGTAATCGTGTTGGTGTACATGAATGCTTAATAGTATAGTCTCCATTTCCTATACTAATAAAGTAGCTATGCTAGATATTAACAACAATTAACTAACATTCCTATCATTTGTCTCTTGATGGTCCTTATGAGGGACTATATAAAAATATTATTAATAGAATATAAAAAAAACAAAAAAATAAGAATAAAAAAAGGCTGAGCAGGAATTTATACTTTGCATGATTGAGGTAATCGAAAAATTTCGTCTTTGCTTACGTAATCTATTGCTGACTATTAACTTTATCTTAATACACCAACCGACAACACACTAACGCTATACGCAAAGATCTTTTTACTTACTGTGTGTTGTAATGAGGATCTTTCTTTCTTGATTGGCGAGCTCGGCGTATACAAACCTATCGGTTTTTTTCTTCTTTATTCACCATTTATTTCATGTTTCTTCTTGCCTCGTCTTTTTTTCTCCTTTATTCATTTTTCACACCATTTATTTAGTTGTTCTTTGCCTCCTTTTTGCATCCGGGGCCAGAGCTTGAATGTTGCAAGGCCCCGGGACAGTTCAACACGGCTGCAGTTGTCCTGTTGTCTGTCAAGGGTTTATGTTTCTCTTTGTTATTCATTTTTGTATTTTTTTTCTGTAAGATTTTTATATTTCTATCTTTTTATTTATTCATCTTATCCAAGTTAATTGTGTTCAAAGCGATTATTTTGATGATGAAGTGAATAAAAAAGGAAGAAGTGTAATGTAGCAAAGCAGATGAAGGAAAAGGAAGATAAAACAATTCTAGAATTGTCTTTTTTTCGGGGGATAATGATAGAGAAAAAAGAAAAGAGAGAAGAAGTAGAGAACAAGAGAAAGGAAAAAGAAAGAGAGGAAAGAAGAGGAGAAAGAAGAGAAAAAGAAGAGAGAGAAGAAGAGAAGAGAGAAAGAAGAGAGGAGAAAAAGAAGAAGAGAGAAAGAAAGAAGACAATAAGAAGAAAAGAGAAAGAGAAGAGAAAGGAAGAGAATAAAGAAGAGAAAAAGGGGAAGAAGAGAAGATAAGCCAGATGGGGTGGTCAGATATGGAAAGCAGAATTTCCACTATATTCGCATAACGAAGGGGAAAACAAGCGGGATGATCGAAAGTCAAATGAGAAAAAATATAACACAAACGACACAGAAAGGGGGACCCAAAAAAACAGGAAAAAAACGAATTCCACCAGAACGAACTTTTTTCTCATTTTTTCTTTTTTACCAGCCTAGGAGTGGCGGAACCTATCCGCCAGGAGAGGAATTTGGGGCCCGTTGTTTTTTCCCCTTTTTGTCCCCCCTTTTTTTCCCAAAACTCCCAGAAGGAGAACCAAGGCGGCCGTCCGGTAACAGAAGGGTAAACAGGGCTGGCAACCTGCTGCCTGAGTAGCTAAAATTTGATTCAGGCCTTTCCGTTCGATCCCCCGGGTTGACAGGGGCTGGCCAACCCCGTAAAAACCTCAAAGTACAGCAATTGTCGGTAGTGCTTGGGGTATAGCAAGTGCCCGGAATGACCACACAGCAAAGGAGTAAAGGAGGGAACGACTAGGGAGGGGAACTAAAAGGAAGATCAGGCAGGGAGAGAGGACGGAATGCAACGAGTAACGAACAACGAGGAGTAAGTTATAGAGAAAGAGTAAGGAAAAGTAGAGAGTAAGAGAGAGAAGAGTAAGAAAAAGAGAGGGAGTAAGAAACCGAAGAGATGAGGTAGAAAGGGGATAAATTGAAAATAGAAGATTATAGATATTACGTTCAGTATTATAGGTATATAAATAGTATACACTATATATATATAACGTGACTTTCTAATGTGGTGGCAACTATATATATACATTAATATATATATATATATAATAATATTATATTACTCTAGTAATATACTAGTACCTATAGATAAGTAATACGTATACCATATGCGAAAAAGCGATATACGTATTATGTACTATAGAATAGGGTAGGTATATAGCTGGATATATATAGGTATTAGTATATTAATAGGTATCTATATATTAATATATATTAATATAGTAGTATATAGTAGTAAGTATTATGACATAATAGCACCGTTAACAACACACACACCACACACACACAACCGCCACAGCCACAGCGACACACAGCAACACACACACATACTATATTATATAATATATATATAAAGTATCATATTAAATTATAATATAAGTGAAAAATATACTATATAATATATACTTGATGCGTACATGACTACATACACCACCTCATAAGAACAAGGGGAATCGAGGAGACAAAAGGATTTATTATTCCATCCGTATAAATCACAGTGCACATCGTATCTCTCCGCAAAGGAAAAGTGAAAATAAATGCTCATCCATTGAGGAGGAACCAACCACGATCGTCGGTGAGTGTCAGCGTTAAAACGCATCGTTTGGAGAAAAAAACAAAAAGCGATAAACGAGGTCGCGCCAAGGAAAGGATATTTTTGGTGCGCATGCTGACTGCCAAACACGGATAGAAAGAGGGAAGAGAGGGGAGGAGGGACGAGAGGGACCGGAGGGTAGGGGGACGGAGGGATGGGCGGGAGAAGTGAGAGGGAAGAGGAAGAAGAGAGTGAGAGTGGAGAAGTGAGTAGTGAGAGGGGGAGAGAGGAGTGAAGTTGAGGGAGGGAGTGAGGGAGTAGAGGGAGTAAGAGAGAGAGAGAGAGAGTTAGAGAGATGAGAGAGAGATGAGGAAGAGAGAGAGAGGAGAGAGGAGGGAGGGGGAGGGAGGGGAGGGAGGCAGGGAGAGAGATAGAAGAGAAAGAGAGAAAGAGAGAAGAGAAGAAAGACGAAAGATGTGAAAGAATGAAAGGAGAGAGAGAGAAGAGAGAAGAGAGAGAGAGAGAGAGAAGAGAGGAGAGAAGAGAAGAGAGAGAGAGAGAGAGAGAGAGAGAAGAGAACAGGCCGCATATGTTAAAGGTTTGCTTTGTTTTGGCTGTGAGACTGAATATGGCGTCTCTCTCTCTCCCTCTTTCCTTCTTTAATTTTATCTATATTCCACTGTCCAATTCATTTCTTTATCGTGTCTATTCCGCTCCTCTCCTCTTTCCGACTCATCTCTCTGGCCTATCTATGTATCTATCTGTTCTTTTCTCTCCTTTCTTCTCTTCATTTTCTCTCAGTTTTTTCTCTTCCTGTGTTAGTTCCCCTTTCTCCTTTCCCTATTTCATCATTCTCATCCTTCTTGTCTTTCTTCCTTCTCTCTTTATCCACCATTATACCTCTCTATTCTCATCACAGAACTTCAAACCAGACCGTCAAAAGCAAAAAAAAAAAAAAAAAAAAAAAAAAAAGTTTTAAAAGGACACAGAAAATCCAAATACTTTTTCAGTTGCGGTCGATGCATGTTACACAACGCTAGTTATTTTTTTTTTTTTTATCATGGTTATATAGGACAGAAAATCAGATCGCGGAAAATTGGTTGAAAATGCTATATAAAAAAGGCAAAAAGAGAAAAAAAAAAGAAAAAGAAGAAAGACAAACAAATTGGAGTTTCGAAAATGGTCGTAGTTTTGCCGACTGAGTGGGTTGCTAAATTCGAATCTAAAACAATCCGGTGAATGACAAGTGCTCGTCATTTCCTCTTGCATCGTTCTCATAATCAAATTAAAAGACAAACGAAACTTTAGTCCGCCATAATCAACTTCAAAAATGGAGCATAACCCTGCTGCGTCTCATTTCAAGTAAAAGAGTAATTGGAAACCTACTCGCAATTTTGGAATATTTCGATTCGGCAAAATCGGAGAGAATGAGAGAGAAAGAGAAGGGACAATAAATATAGGAACGGAAAGGAAAAGTGTTTCAGACTTCGACTGCGACATGTTAAAAAAAAACAAAACAAAACACATGAACAAGTAACTGAATAACTGAATAAATAAATGAACAAAACCGTGAAAGTACAACAGTAGCTTATACTTTTACAATAGTGAGATATCAAACGTCATTGAGGATTACAGGCCTAGAAAATACCGGATGTAATTTTTTAAATTTCTGCATAGGCCTAACTAATCACTTTCATAAGGCAGTAATTTATAACAGAGACCGAAAAGAAAGAGAGGATTCAGATGCTAATGAAAAATTCTTGATTTATGCCTAACAGAATACATGAGGTAATTGTTAACTAAATATATCAATGAAATAAGGAATATTTCAAGTGAAAACAGCCTGATAAATTCTAGGAACACTCTTCTGCTGATATTGCATCCGGTGAATATTATTAGTGAATATCATTACTTCATAAAATCGTATAAATGAAAATAGGTAGGCCTATATTCTAATTCATTGATGTTCATTTGTTTTGATAGCGCGTCAGAATGTAAGAGTTGCCAATCGGAAGTGTGTGTCACTGTTTTAGAGGCACTTTATATGAATATAAGAGAACATTTTGCGCTTTGTAAAGATGTTTTGGTAGACTTATTTACTTCTCTGCCATTTTGATGCGGCGCTTGCTTGTCATTTATTTTATATGCGCGCTCAAACTGTTACCAACCGCAATGAAATAAACCCCACCTTTGTCTATTGCTTTTAAAACCCGAGTATGTATATGTTTTGTGTTATTTATTTGCTCTCCAAAGACTGTTATGATTTGTGCTTTATAGAAAGACACTTCCGCATGTCTGGCATCACTGAACAAGTCTTGCCTGCCGATCCAAGCGTTTTAACAAGGGAGCAATAAATTCCTTGGCCTATCGGTAAGAATTCTTGTCCTAGCGCTCCCCTGCTTAAAACGCTCATGACAATTCAATCTATAAACTTTCCCATCTTTATGCTCTGTTTAATAATTCATAATAATTATCTGAATATATTTCTCTATTCTCTTCAAAGTATCCGTTCCCACAATACTTTTCCCAGTCGATCTCATTATCAAATGTCTTGGTTGTGCGATTGGAATCCTTATAAACGATTCTCTTATGGTGTGAGCAAGTTCAGATCTCTCATTAAGACGTTTGCTAGCGAAATAGTCGTTGTACTTAAATTCAACAGAAAAATATTTTAAACGGAATACGAAGATTTTAAGCCTATTTAGAAAACAATATAGATGCCACATTAAGGATTTTGACAGTGCCATTAGCAGTAATACATTTCGTTTGTATTCCTGTTTCAATCACGTATTCACCGATATGACAACAATATAGGCTCCTCCTCTCTCTGTTTATTTCACACTTTTTCAAACACACACACACACACACACACACACACACACACACACACACACACACACCACACACACACACACACACACACACACACACACACACACACACACACACACACACACACACACACACACACACACACACACACACACACACACACACACACATTCAGTTCATCTATTTATCATCATGATCTTGAAGTATTCCATTACTGTAAAATATAGCTCTACTCGAAATATCGGCCTTTATATATATTTTATGTTTAAATGTATAAACATATAAGTATATAATTATATATATATATAATATATATATATATATATATATATATATATATATATATATATATATATATATATATATATATATATATATATATATATATATATATATATATATATATATATATATATATATATATATTATTATATATATATATATGTAAATATCTGTGTGTGTGTGTGCGTGTGTGTATGTACGCAGGTATGTAAGTGTATGTGTGTGTATGTATACAAGTGAGTATGTGTGTGTATTATGCAAGTGTTTGTGCGTGTGTATGTATGCAAGTGTGTGTATGTGTGTGTATGTATGCAAGTGTGTGTGTGTGTGTATTATGCAACTGTTTGTGCGTGCGTATGTATGCAAGTGTCTGTATGTGTGTGTATGTATGAAAGTGTGTGTGTGCGCTTCCATACACACCTACATGAACACAAACCATCGCCCCAGAGAAACCAACAACAAACCACTTCAATCAAACGAATCGCACCACCAGGAAAACAATAAAAAACAACAACAACAACAAAAAACAAAAACAAAAAAATAAAATAAAAAAGATAATCCCTTATTGTCTCTTTGGCAACCCCTCCGGCCTCCCCTTCATAAACTCCTGCAGTTTCTCGTCACCGCCAAATTTTCCCATATTTTGTGAACGCTTCCCCCGGGGTGAGTCTCTGACCTCTGACCTCTGACCTCTGACCCTGGGGATTCGCGCTTGATCGTCTCGGCGGATGGTCACTGAGCTAGAATTTTCAACGAAGGTCGGACGGATGTCGTCAGTAAATTGTGTATTGCGTATATGAGCGCATACACACTCGCTCTCGCATACGCGCATGTACACATACATGTACACAGACACGTACATGCACAAACACACACACACACACACACAGATAGAGATAGATAGATAGATAGATAGATAGAGAGAGAGAGAGAGAGAGAGAGAGAGAGAGAGAGAGAGAGAGAGAGAGAAGAGAGAGAGAGAGGAGAGAGGAGAGAGAGAGGAAATGAACAAAAGAGTGAAAAAGGAAAATAAAAAAAAGAAGGATAGAGATAGATGTAGAAATAGAGATAGATAGATATAGATAGATAGAAATAGATAGATGAAGAGAGAGAGAGAGAGAGAGAGAGAGAGAGAGAGAGAGAGAGAGAGAGAGAGAGAGAGAGAGAGAGAGAGAGAGAGAGAGAGAGAGAGAGAGAGAGAGAGAGAGAGAGAGAGAGAGAGAGAGAGAGAGAGAGAAGAGAGAGAGAGAGAGAGAGAGAGAGAGAGAGAGAGAGAGAGAGAGAGAAGAGAAAAAAAGTTAGAAAAAAGAACGAAAAAAAAGAAAAGAGAAATAAAAAACATAAATATACCAGAAGAAAAGTCGACCTCAACAACATCTAGCAATTTCCTACAAAATATAACCAGCTTGTATTCATTTCATCGAAAACATACTCTGGCAAATATAGCACATCACGCATCAGCTGTGAAAATGAAAGAGGTAATTTTATACTCAGCTCACAGCACGGTATGACATTTGCATGAATCTAGGACATTATCAAACTACAGGAAAATAGATTTACTCTCACGGCATATGTCACTAATGCATCATTATTGTGGAATAAACAGCTACATTTGCAAGGGTATATATATATATATATATATATATATATATATATATATATATATATATATATATATATATATATATAGAAGAGATAGTTGGGTGTAAAGAGAGAGAGAGAGATGGGGGAGGGAGGGAACATAGAGTGAAAGAGAGGAGTGTAGAAAGAAGAGAAGGGGAGAGAGAGAAGGAAGGATGAAAGTGTGTGAAAGAAAAACGTTGAAAGAAAGATTTTACAAAAGATTTTTATTTCGAATCTTAATCCACTCCGGTTAGCTATCTATCTAAATATCCATCTTTCTGTATATCTACCGACATATATGTAGTCCAAAAATTATTCTCAATATAACATTAATACATATAAATAAGACGAGAAAAAAAAAAAAAAATCCCCATGCGACTTGACAAAGAATAATTTTCGAAAGTTTACGAAAATAATTGATTACAATTTGTAAATCGTAAATCCCGTAAACACAACATCACGAAAAGTAAATAGTAAACCCTGGTAAAACAAAATCAAGAACTGCAAATGGAAAATCGTAGATCCTCTGGACACAAAACTATGAATCATAACTTATAATTTCTCTAGACACAGAACCAAAATCGTAAATCTTAAATCGTAAATCTTAAATCGTAAATTAAATCTCTTAAATCGTGCTTAAATTCTTAAAAAATCTTAAATCTTAAATCTTAAATCGTAAATCTTAAATCGTAAATCTTAAATCGTAAATCTTAAATCGTAAATCGTGTAAATCTTTAAATCGTCAAATCTGTAAATCTTAAATCGTAAAAAAATCGTAAATCCTAAAAGACAAAATCTGGAATCCGAAAATTGTAAATTGCAAACACAAAAACAAAAATCCTTATTTGTAAATCGGATATTCCTGCGAACACCAAATCATGAATCGCAATTTGTAAACCCTGCTCAGTTGCAGATAATTGAAGAGAGAGAGAGAGAGAGAGAGAGAGAGAGAGAGAGAGAGAGAGAGAGAGAGAGAGAGAGAGAGAGAGAGAGAGAGAGAGAGAGAGAGAGAGAAAGAGAAGAGAGAGAGAGAGAGAGAGAGAGAGAGAGAGAGAGAGAGAGAGAGAGAGAGAGAGAGAAGAGAGAGAGAGAGAGAGAGAAGAGAGGAGAGAGAAAGAGAAAAGAAAGAGAAAGAGAAAGAGAGAGAAAGAGAAAAAGAAAGAAGAAAGAAAGAAAGAACGAAAAAAAAGAAAAGAGAAGTAAAAACATAAAAACTTCATGCCTCTGAATCTGTAATTGAACTTTAATAAATCAGCGAGATTCAATTGGTTATCATCTTAATTAAATATTTTTTTTTTGCTCGTTAGATTTTCATTATCATTATCATGAACATTATCTAATTATTATTCTCATCATTATTTCCATCATGAGAATTATCATTTCTATTGTTATTATCATCATCATTGCCATCGATGTTTGTCAATACCAGTATCGCTATTATTACCATTATTATTTTCGTAGTTATCATTATCATCATATAATGAACACGATTCTAATTATTGTCATTGTTGACGTTATTATCTTTCATGAATATCAACAATATATAATTAAACTTCACAATGCTTTATTATCATTTCACTTCCTCACTTCCTACAGCTGTATCATATATATCAAAAGGAAACAGACATACACTCATGAACAATTCCAAAGATAATGATAATGATGGGGATGAAGATAATAAATACAATAATAATAATAGATAATGATATTACAATAATGATGAAATAAAAATGTTTATTAACATCATTGGAATAACGGTAATTAACATAAAAGTAATGATAATGATAATAATAATAACTATTGTGCGTCATATGTTATGATGCAGTTAATTATCAAAGATAATAATAAAAAAAAAAACTATTAAGCTTTTGTCCTCATATTGATGAATTTGTTTTATGTTTCTTTATGCTTCGTTTTCAAACTAGTCTCATTTTCATCTATTGTTTACATCCGTCCTTATGTCTAAGAATGTGCTTATAATACGTGTTTAAGAATGTGTTTTATTTACGCTTGTCGGATTCTTTAAGAATGTGCTTTTATAAAACAGCTGATCCTTGTGTAGAGGACAATTCCCCTCTTTTTTTTACAATTTCATTTAGAATGTACCTTCCCGATGAAGTTTCATAGCTCGAGTATTGCCGTAAGTGCCTCTAAGTGTACAGAAGTTTGTATCAAAGGGTAGTATGTTTGCTGTATCTCGAGAAGAAATAAAGTGGTGTAAACTTCAGTTTGTTTTTTTCTCCCCCTGAGCTTAGAGAGAGAGAGAGAGAAAGAGGGAGGGAAGGAGAGAGAGAGAGAGAAGAGAGAGAGAGAAGAGAGAGAGAGAGAGAGAGAGAGAGAGAGAGAGAGAGAGAGAGAGAGAGAGAGAGAGAGAGAGAGAGAGAGAGAGAGAGAGAGAGAGAGAGAGAGAGAGAGAGAGAGAGAGAGAGAGAGAGCGAGAGAGGAGGGGGAAGGAAGGAGGGAGAGAAGAGAGGGGAGGGAAGGAGAGAGATTGAAAGATAGATAGATCATAGATAGAGAAGGAGGGAGGAGAGGAGGAAGAGAGAGAGAGAAGAGAGAGAGAGAGAGAGAGAGAGAGAGAGAGAGAGAGAGAGAGAGAGAGAGAGAGAGAGAGAGAGAGAGAGAGAGAGAGAGAGAGAGAGAAGAGAGAGAGAGAGAGAGAGAGAGTGAGTTAGATAAGTAGAATAGATATACAGATAGATAGATAGATAGAAATCATTCTCTATCTAGTTGAAAAAGCTCGCAGGGTTTTTTTGTGTTCAACTCAAGTAAAAAAAATGTTATTGCTTCTTTTGAAATAAAAAATCATCAGGGGCAGGAAGTGCTTCTAATTATGCTAAAAAAATAACGAGTCCAAAGAAACTAAGCAACACACATACACACATACACACACACACACACACACAAACACACACACAGAAACACACAACTCACACACACACATACAGACACACACACACACACACACACACTACACATACCATACCTAAAAGTTGAACATACACAAAAATGTATTGGCACATCCACAATCACAGTAAAAAAAAAGAAAGAAAGAAAGAAAAAAAAAATCTAGGTTGTCAATATCTTAGCCAGAGGGAAGAGACGGGTTGTGTGACGGCTCTTAGTGTGAATTTTATAATAATGAAAAAACAAAAAAATAGTAAAGATAATAATAATGATAATTATAATAATGATGATGATAGCAATAAAAATGATAATCATATTGATAACAATGATAATAATAATAATAACTAATATTGATAATGTGAGGTATCTGGTCTAGACGGAGTATATTTCGCGCCGTTTTTGGCGATATTTTTAGCGTTCGTGACGCCATGAACTACGTCACGAACTAATCATCTTCCGTACTTATAAAAATTCGTATTTCACCTTCCAGGTTAAAAACATATATTTTAAAAAGGCCAGAAGAAAAAATAAAAATAGACTTAAGCTGAAATAAAATTTAAAAAAATAACAAAAAGTAAAGACAAAAGTAAAAAAAGACTAATGTAAAATGCTCGAAAGATTAGAGATAATAATGGAAATTAAATATAATATCTAATAAATTAGGTTAAATAGAAAATAAAGTACATAGACTTTCGAGTCTTAAAAGCAAAGCAAATAGGACTGTACAAAATCGAAAAAAGAAAACGACTATAAAAATGAGAAACTCAACTAAAACGGTAAAAAAAGAACAAAATAACAGGCTAAACAAAAAGACTAGACCTCCCCCCCCAAAAAAAAAAAAAAAGAGCAAGGGCGAGCGACCGAAAGAGGAGGTAATGATAATAGTTAATAATAATAATAAATATAACAATAATAATCAATAATTAAGGAAATGATAAGTAACAAATCATTATAATAATGCGGTGGAACTAAAGGGAATGAACTGAGACGAAATCTGAGGACTTGGTAGGGGGTAAGTCACGTGACGCAGTTGGAGATGAATGGAGAGATGGATGGATGGATGATGGGATAGATGATGATAGATACATGGATAGATAGATAGATAGAGAGAGAGAGAGAGAGAGAGAGAGAGAGAGAGAGAGAGAGAGAGAGAGAGAGAGAGAGAGAGAGAGAGAGAGAGAGAGAGAGAGAGAGAGAGAGAGAGAGAGAGAGAGAGAGAGAGAGAGAGAGACGAGAGAGAGAGAGAGAGAGAGAGAGAGAAGAGAGAGAGAAAGAGAGAAAGAGAGAAAGAGAGAAAGAGAGAAAGAAGAGAAAGAGAGAGAAAGAGAGAGAAGAGAGAGAAGAGAGAGAGAGAGAGAGAGAGAAAGAGAGAGAGAGAAAGAGAGAGAGAGAGACAGAGAGAGAGAGACAGACAAACAGACAGACATCCAATATCCTGTATGCATGAAACAGTGAAACGGAGAATCCTCCTCCACGAGAGAGAGAATATTGCATGCAAATCCACCTTCATTAATGACCTTATCAGGAGGGACGGATTGACACAAAGATCCAACGAACTATATTCCGAAAACAATGATAGGGAAACGAGCTTAGGATTTTTTCCATCGAGTTGCGTTTGATTACACTCGAAAAAAAAGAATCAGGAGACTTGCTTATCAATCCGAACTTCATTAAAAAAACGAGATGGAAT
>NW_020868712.1:67500-72500 GCF_003789085.1 Penaeus vannamei
GATTCGTAAATACGGCAGACACATATTTATTTTTCTTTTAGAAATTCCGGGCATGTTTAAATTGACAGAGTGACTGACTGACTGATTTTTTTAAGTGGTAGTTTGGAGGAAATTGACTGACGTGTGTGTGTTTATATGTAGTCAGGTAGAGGGCTACTATATGAATACATGTAAGTATATGTACACTAAGCGACTCAAATTCGTCCGTCTCGCGCATGACGTCACTAGGAGGAAGTGCGTGGGGGTTCGACGCTAATCGTGTGGTCATTCTTGTATGTGAGGCAGAGCCGTAAGGATCTCCCTCTCTCTCCGTTTTCGCTGGCTTGACTGACTGGGAAAGCCACAATGCCCAGTGGTTGTGCAGTGGATCGTTGCAACTTATATATGTATATGTATGTGTATGTTTATGTATTGTCATTATCATTATTATTGTTATAGTTGTATGATTTGTTGTATAATAAATTCGTCAAAACATTTGGAGTTTACATGTGCCATGTCTTCTTTGTTTATTTTACGTCTTTATTATGCCATATCTAAGCTACAGCATGAGAATCACAAAGCTAAATTCAAGTAAAATGTGTGATATAGACCTACAAACAATCACTGATATTCATCGCCTGTAAAATCTGTCCAATATGCAAATCGTTCAACGTGCCGACATCTACAATTACTTAAGTATCTGCTCATTTACTACCGTTTTCTATTATCTCCCTCCCACCCTACCATGCTCTAATTCCCCCCGCCCCCCTGCTCTCAGCTTCCTCCAAGTGACGTCATAGGCCTTATCACCCAAAGCTGCGCAGAACTCCGAAGTAACGAGACCTGTACTTATATAGACCTTGTATGTACTTGTGAATATTTGTACGAATATTTAAATATGCAGGCATACATGCTCTCTCTCTCTCTCTCTCTCTCTCCTTCCCTCCCTCTCCCCCACCCCTTCTCACACACTATCTCTCTCTATCATAATATTTTGCAGAGCTTACGCCTTCTTCACACTGCACAGGTCGGGAGTTCCATGACTGCAGCCCATATCCACCACCTGCACCTCTCCCTTTTCTGAAATATGATAGACACCCCAGTCATTCTTACCTGGGAATTAAGAGGACAGGAGCGAGAAGGGGAGAGACAGCAAGAAATTATCTACATATGTTATGGCCGAGGGAGGGGGGAAGTATGGGCGCCAGTGAAAAGAACACACACGAAAGATACTGCAGTGCTATAAAATGAGGGGGACAGTGTGTATGTACTGTATGTATGAGTGGGCTCTGGGTTATTCAGCGACGGAATGTAGGGTAAGGTGAATGATGATAATAGCTATGATTGAAACAGAGGAAGAAATAAAGTGAAGAATTGCAGTTACAGTGTAGCACGTTCTAGCTATAAGAAAATGCTGTCAGTGTGATAAGAAATGTATAAGATGACATTAATAGCATTTGACATGCTGTATGCTGTAGAGATCAATCAAAACACGTATGCTCCTAAATTCTAATACAGAAATCTGATAAGAAAAAAATATATTGCTGGTACTACTCCTGCTACTATTACTTGCACTAACAGTGATAGTAAAAGTTATAAAAAACAACAACAATAATGGTAATGATAAAAACAACATTACTAACGTCATTGTTGATATCAACCCTAGAATAATAAAGCAAAGAATATTGATATAAAAAAAAATATCAAGGACAGCAACCACCACCAGAGACACTTTAACAAAGATATTAACATCATAATACCATTGATAGAAACAAGAGCGGATAAAACACACGACAATTCCCATTTCTCTAATTTTGTGTCACTAGCAGCAAATGCCTCAAAGATATTGCTTAGGGAACTGAAATAACTCCTATGAAAAGCGGGATTCCTTTTCAAATTGTATGTGTATGATTGATCTAAATTGATGATATGAAATTGTGTTATATGTATAACGCAACACATGTTACCTGGATGTCATTATCTGCCAGGAAAACTTCATAGAAAACATGATATGATGATTTATGTGAGAGTTGGTATTCCTTGCGCAGAGGATCTAAGGGAAATTTAAATATAGCTATTGGGTTCTATTCCATTTAACTATCTATTAATGCGGTTTTACACACACACACACACACACACACACACACACACACACACACACACACACACACACACACACACACACACACACACACACACACACACACACACACACACACACCACACACACAGCACTCACACACACAACATACATATCATATAATATTGTTTTATTAGATATGTATATATTATATAATATATATATATATATATATAATATATATATATATATATATATATATATATATAATACATATCATACATATATACATATATACTATCTATCTATCTATCTATCTATCTACTCTACTACTATCTATATAGATATAGATATATATATATATATATATATATATATATATATTATATATATATATATATATATATTATCTCTCTCTCTCTCTCTCTCACACACACAACACACTCTTTTGTTATCTTTTCTTCTTCTCTCTTTTCTTCTTTAAGGATAATGATAACTAACGATAACAGCAACACTAACGATAATGCTCATATAACACGTGTGTAGTAACCGATATCATTACCATTATATTCCCAATGATAAAAGACCTCAATAACACCCAATCCCGAAGGTACATTATACTTCCCTCCTTCTAGCACTATCAGGCCCCTTCATTTTTTTTTCTTGAATAGCGGGTCCTCCGACATTTGTTTCCAGAAAAATGAAAAAAGTGAAAATCCCGTTTTTATTCTAATTTCCCGCCGATATTGTGACGTTCGCGAAAGAAATAGGAAGAAAGAAATACAAATCAATTTGTCAATGATTCATTGTGTATGGTATCGTTTCTCCCGTCCTCAAAACAAAAATAAAATGTATTTGGCGGTAATACCTTACTCTCATGTGTCATGTCATGTCTATCGTCAATCGTGAATATTTTTTTTTTTTTTGATTTTCAAAATAACAAAGTCTGGCCGAAAGAATTCTTTGTCTGTTTTCATTCAACTCCTCGAAGACTTGTAGTAAGACAGAACTGTACTTCCAGGTGGGGCTGTGACTGATACATTCAGGAAGGAGACACGTCTTTTTTTTTCTTTTTTTTTTTTTCCAGCCGACATTTCATTATTACCAGACTTGCCTGCTATTCACGAAAAGAAATTGCTGTGGCCTCACTGACAACAAAGATAGCAAGATAGGAAGAAAGAGAGAAGAAAAAAGAAAAAGAAAAGAAAGAAAGAAAGAAAGAAAAGAAAAAAAAAAAAAAAAAAGAAAAAGAAAGAAAAAGAAAGAAAGAAAGAAAGAAAAAGAAAAAAGAAAAGAAAGAAGAAAGAAGAAAGAAAGAAAGAAAGGGAAAAGAAGAAAGAAAGAAGAAAGAAAGAAGAAAGAAAGAAAGAAAAAGAAAGAAAGAAAGAAAGAAAGAAGAAAGAGAGAGAGAAGAGAAGAGAGAGAGAAAAAAGGAAAAAGAGAAAGCGAAGAGAAAAAAGGAGAGAGAGAAAAGAGAGAAAGAGAGAATAATAACAATAACAACAACAATAACAGCAACAAAACAATAACAATAATAACAATAACAATAATATTGATAACTTTTTTTTCACTTTTCTTTTCTTTTTTCTTTTTTAAGACCTGCAACAAGACCGAAAAAAAAACACGTCACTATAAGGAAAACAGCCCAGTGTTGCGTAATGGCGTCGTGTCAGTCTTCAGTTTCAGTGGACTATGCAGATATGACGGAGATAAAACGGAATATGGAAATATGATAAAAAGTATGACTTGGAAACATGATCTAAAAGTATGACCTTGGAATATGATCTAAAAATATGACCTGGGAATATGGTCTAAAATATGATAATATGATCTAAAAATATGACCTGGAAATATGGTCTAAAAGTATGACCTGGGAATATGGTCTAAAAGTATGACTTGGAAGTATGGTCTAAAAGTATGACCTGGTCTAAAAATATGACCTGGAAATATGGTCTAAAAGTATGACCTAGGAACATAATCTAAAAATATGACCTGGGAATATGGTCTAAAAATGTGACCTGCAAATATGATAAAAAATATGACCTGGAAATATAGTCCTAAAAATATGACCTGGGAATATGGTCATAAATATGACCTGGGATAAAAATATGACCTCTAAAAATATGACCTGGAAATGATGACCTCTAAAAAAAATATGACCTGGAAAGATAATCCTAAAATATAACCTGGAAATATGATCTAAAATATGACCTGGAAATATAATCCTAAAATATAACCTGGAAATATGACCATATTTATACAAATAACCGATTTTCCCCATACGAGAGGACATAGAAATACATAAAGAAATGTAATTAAAACGACAAACACGTCATCATAGATTAAAAAATAACGTCGACAGAATTTCGACAAAGGAAGTGTCGACTGGGTACATGTTGCTCTTAAAGGTACTGGAACGTAATTAATAAATATATAGACTAGTATCGGAAATCAACAGAGGCCTCATTTACTATTGAAAGCAACCTTCAACATCTAGACAAGTGAAAAAATCTAATAATAAAAAGTAATTGAATCAAACCATAATAAACGGGGAAAAAATATTGACAATAGTAACAGACAAGTGCAATCAACTGAAAAAAATCTTGGATCATAGGGAAAAGAATCTGTGACAAAAATGTTCGTATTAAGGCCAATAGAATATCTGTCGAGATTGTCAAAATTGGTTGTTTACTGGAATGTGACGTCACAACCTGTGGCTCGAGACGCTCCATTTGAAACCATTTTTCCAGTGGTATACCAAAGTCGATCTATATTTACAATAATCATTATCTTCCTGAATACACGTTCTCCATTTCAAAAACGTACTTGAAAGGAAATAGTTTACGTCAGTATCCATCGACTCCGCCGCTTCTGACGTCATCAACTGCGCTGACTGAAGAGGGTTCAATGACCGCGTATTTTCTTGACTTTAGTAAATATA
>NW_020868712.1:82500-85000 GCF_003789085.1 Penaeus vannamei
TAAATGAGGCAGATGAGGCTAAAACTAATGTTTTTACAGGAATATAAAACCAAAGGCTTCGATCGACTTGATTAACGTCTGCCTCAAGCACTATAATCTCTGACCGATACAAAGGCCCCTTCGCATCGCCATGAGCCTGGCTATTGACACATTCCCCCGTGGATCCGATAAGCTTCGCGCGTGACTCTCGACGCGCGGGGCCGATTTCCCCCGACCCGGTTTTCCTCCGGCAGGAACGCCAGCCAACCAAGCTCGTTCCGTGCGTGTTTGCCTTCCTCTCGAAGCAGCATTAATACAGTGAAACAGGCACGTAAAGTAGGTCATTCGAGCTCCGTTTCGGAACGGGGAGCTCGCGCGTCCCGGAGCTGGCAAACACAAACAGCGGCGATCGACGCAAATATAGACGGGGATGATCCTCCTTTCCTCCGACTGTTGACTCTGCCGTCGCGCGCCGGCCATTTCTGAACGACACGCTGCTGCTCGTGGCCATGGGGAGTCGTGCATGATCGTGGGAGATCATGTATGGTCGCACGAAGTCATGCAAGTTCGTGCTAGGTCATGTGGGGTCATGCGGAACCACGAGGGCATAACACACAGGACAGTGCTCCTGAAGGGCGGCCTCCGAGGAACGACCGGCAAACCCGCCCTTGACTCCACGACGCTGACCTTGGCTTGAACGTCTATCTGTGTGATGACCTGGTAACCTGTTTGGTGACCCGTGTGACCTGGTGACCTTTGGGCCTCTTTTCTGGGCGTGGAATCAGACCATTTGCAAGGGATGTGTCTGATAAAGGAATTACGCGACCTAATGAACAGATTGAAACGCTTGAGTTCGAAATACTGATTAATGTAACAATTGGAACATCAATAAATTGGTACTGCTGTTTTTTTTTAAGTTTGGGTTGGCTTCAGTAGGTATTTCTTTCAGAAATTATCGATGGATTATTACTGTCAGGATGATGGCATACACAATGTTGATAAAAATGAATAGGAAGACAAATAGTGATAAGCACTGTACTGATCATGAGAATTTGATTACTGAAAAAGGATGATTAATATGGTGATATCATTAAAATGTCCGTATACACTATTATGGAAGACTAGATCACATGATTTTTTTCTCTTTGTCATGATGAAATACTGAACATGTAGTTTTCCATTTCTCTGAAGCACATCAGTTATGGCCTTATCTGCCTCAGCCATTTATTAGAAGGCGCAAAATGTTTCCCGTTCGTGAGAATCGAAACTCTCTGAAAAGAAACATGTCGGAGATAAACGCCGTCATTTAGGATTCCGAAGAAGGCGCAGCACTCGAGGACAGACAGACGCTCTCGGCGCGCCCCTCGCAGCCGCAGCCAGCCATCGCGGCCAAAAGTCTTTGTAAGAAAAAGTATGCTCCTTCTATACACCTTGTCGCGCCAGCCACCACGACCGCCGTTCGGCGACCGGAGCGTCACTCCGGCCGAAGGGAAGGCGAGCTGGCAGGCGAGGGCGCCGCCGTCAGCCCGTGAGTGGCAGATATGCGGCGAGGCAGGCGGTGCCGCGCCCGGCCTCCGACAGGGCCGCCAGGAGGCCGACCGGCCTGTCCGTCAAGGCGAGAATTTCATGATTAATGGAGGCTCCGCGGCCGCCCATTTCGGAAATGGTTTACACGAGCGCGATGCGCGGAGTGCAAGCCGAGGCTGCGGGAGGGCGTGGGTGGGGAGGGGGAGGCGGATTGGCGTGGGTGGGGAGGGGGAGGCGGAGGGCGTCTGTGGAGGGCGCGGATGCGTCCAGGAGGATCGCGAGGCGGGACGNCTTTTTATCTTTATCTTTTCCTTTTTTTTTCACCAACTCATCATCTCCCTTTTTTCAGAGAATGAGATCATAATTATCCATCATCGATAACCCTTCCACACCTGCGAATTACCTGAAGAGAAGACGCCACCGCCAAGGCCTCGCGAATCCAGCTGGGGAGACGTGGGGGAGGGGGGGGGAGGGGGGAAGCGTCACTGAGCAACGTACCTGCGTGAGAAAGAGAGAAGAGATACATGTCAGAATATCAGATTAAAAGCAAAAGTCATGACTATGTATAAGGTATTGATGTTAATTAACGTGATATCATGTCCGGTTGGTATCATGTTACGAGAATAATTCGTTTTTTTCTTTTATTTTCTTTTTCTTTTCTTTTAGATTCAAACTGTTCTTTTTTCGGCGCTCTCCTGCGAATCTCCTATTAATAAACATCAATTAAAGCTTTTTTTCCTCTGTTTTCAAAAGGAGAGAGAGGAGAGAGAGAGAGAGAGAGAGAGAGGAGAGAGAGAGAGAGAGAGAGAGAGAGAGAGAGAGAGAGAGAGAGAGAGAGAGAGAGAGAGAGAGAGAGAGAGAAAGGGGAGAGAAAAGGAGAAGAGAGGGAGGAGAGGGAGGAAGAGAGAGAGAGAGAGAGAAAGAGAGAGAGAGGAGGAGGAGAGAGAGAGAAGAGAGAAGAGAGAGAAGAGAGAGAGAGGAGAGAGAGAGAGAG
>NW_020868712.1:132775-140275 GCF_003789085.1 Penaeus vannamei
CCATCCGCTCCGCCAGCTGTTCCATCTGCCTCGCGACGGCTTCTTCGCCATGTTTGGCGTCGAGAAACGGCAGCGGACTGGAGATAAAAACGCGTTGAAAAACGCGGCCGGCCGAATACGGGCAGTTAATTCCAGTCAACATTTACCCGAGTGGAGGTGCCTCTCACGTGCTGTTGCCCTGGTATTTTTGGGCCATGGAGGGGGGTTCGATGGTCGTCTCGGCCGCCCACCCGCCTTCGAGGGCGCGCCAGGCGACCAGACGCGCTGTGCATTGAAACAAGCCGATATGTCCCTCTCTACTGTCGGAGACGGAGCCGTAGAGTTTCTGATTTATGTAGCCAGTGATCACGCCTGCCTCTCCGGCACCTGAATTTGATTTTTAAGAGAACATTGACAACCTGCGACTGTAGTGTTTACGTTTTTATGTTCAGTTAGTTTTTTATGGTCAGCTTGCTTTTTATGTTGTGTGATATGTCTGCCTGTGTGAATCTTTTGTCTTTTATTTTACGTTTTTACGTTTTGTCAAGTTTCCCCATCTTTCCAGTTTTCTGTTTTGTTTTCATCCTTATTTATACTATTGCTTTTAATTCCTTTTGTCTCGGCATTTTTATTGTTTTATCCCTTCTTAATTTCTTAGTTAATCTTTTTGTCCTTATATTTTATTTATATTATCAGTTCATTTAACTATTACCGGGAAAGCTTTTCTTCTTAATTTCTTTCGTTGGGACCGTGCGCGCCCTCTACCTTTAAGAGGAGCCGCAAAACCTTTATTTTCGCTATCTTTACTTTCGATACTAATAGGCTTAACACCTTGCCATTTGTGCTTTACCGTGTGACTGAGAAGTGGGAGATTGTTTTCCGCTATTTTTCCCTTGATATTTTACTGTAAGTACGTGGCCTAGTGCACATGTTATACATACCTATGAACGAGATATTCTGGTGCATAAATGAATGTATGTACAATTAGAATTCTTTAGTTTTTTCTTACGTTTCTGGTTTATTTTTGTTATTTTATTTATGTATTTTACTCACCCAGTATTCTTCTATATGATATTAAATGGTTTTAAAATATAATGTGAAGGGCCAGACTCGGGTACACAATTACTGAAGACTTAAAAGTTCAAGGTTGGTCAGTACAGCAGCCCTACACCCTGGCACGCCCGCTACCACTAGTTAGGGGCGTTGCAATTCACTTCATGCTGCCAGGGTCATCATATATCTGCTTACCTATCCATCCATCTGTCCGTCTCTCTGCCAGTCTTTCTATGTATGAATTTGTCTCTCTCTCTCTTTCTCTTTCTCTTTTTCTTTCTTTCTTTCTTTTTCTTTCTTTTTCTTTCTTTCTTTCTTTCTTTCTCTACATTTATGAAGATTTGACACGTGGTATGTCAAGTCTGTATCGAACACTAATTTTTTTTCGACATTCGCGTTTTCTTCTTCTCTTCCTTACGGGCGATTTGCACGCACGCGCACGCGATTCCCCTTCGCATGAAATCAAAGGGAAGAGAGAGGAGGGAGGAGACTCGCAGAGGACCGAGAGAGCGCCGCGAGGACCGAGAGCTGGCCCGGCGCGAGAGGCGACGCTTCGCCGAGCGGCTTCGGGGAAAATCCGGCTCTCAGGGCGATGACCAAGTCGGAGGGCGATTTCGAGGCATGGCGGAAAGGCAGGGAAGGACGCGGGGAAGGAAATGATGGGCAGAGGGGAGATAAGGGGAAGAAGAGAGGAGAAAATATCAGGTATGAATTACGATCCGACGACGGGGGTTCATGTGAAGTTAGAAGGCGATCGAGTTCCAAGCAGATGAAATTTCTCGCCGCCGTCAGCACTCCGGAACAAGTTATCCCAACTCTTTCTGCTGCGCCGCTGAATACAACATGACTTCCCTTCGATCTCGTCACAGGCACATCCATATTTGAACCTCCGCTGCATAATTCAACGAGTTAATAGAGCATTCATCACTGCCCTTCGTGCTTTCATAAGACCATTTGAGTTCCAGTACGACTATACATTATGCACTGAACAGACATTGCCGTGGCCGAGCTCCTAGCAGCCGCCCCCCCCCCCCCTCTCCCCACCCGTTTGATCCGCGGTCCAAGCGCGGCGCCGAGGAAGTCGCTCGCGTGCGCGCCCGCCGCTCCTACTCAGCCCTCTTGCTTATCCCTCCTTCTCCCGCTACTTTCCTGGTCTTCTTCATTTCTGCTAATTACCTTTTTCTTTCTCTTTTCTTTTTATCTTCCTTTTCTTCATTCCCCTTTCTTTTTCTTTCAACTTTCATATTATTATCATTATTATTATTATAATAATAACTATTATTATTACTACAATTATTATCATTATTATCATTACTGTTATTGTTATTATTGTTTTTATCATTATGTTCACTATTTCATTATTATTATCATCATTATTACTATCATTGTTGCCATTATCTTCATTACCATCACTATTTCCATTATAAGAATTATCATTCCTCCGCTCCCCTCTATTCTCCTCTGTCTTCTCCCTCGAGGCGAACGGACGGGCGAAGGCGAAGCGCGTGCAGTGACCCAGTGAAGATGAAATCAATCGTCAAGAACCTGATTAGAACTTGGTAAACAGAACTCGGCTTCCGTTGTACTTGGAACCGACGTATAAGGCTTCTTTTCTCCGTGAGCTTCGAGTGCAGTTCGTCACAGTCATGTCCTCGTTGTTATTCTTTTCCTCTGAACATTTTTTTCTGGCCTTTGTATTGGATTTCAGGACCAGTTTCAGTAAGCGTGTCTGTTGCCTGAGGGAAGGGGGGGAGGGGGTAACGGGGGATATGGGAGGGGGAGGGAGGTGTCAGTGAGAGGTTAGCCGCCCATTCTAAAAGCTTCGTCGCCCAGAAAGTTGGCGCGGAGGCCCTAACTGCCCCACAAAAGATACTGCATCACCGGCAAAATCCTCGGCGGGAAGTTGCACGAAGAAGCAATAGTTTGGGGCGATTCTGAAAGGCCGGTCATTAAGCGTGATAGATGGCGGTGCGGACAAGGCTAATTGGGAGGCCAGGTAACGCGCGCTCGTACACATTAACGCTCGCACACGAACATGCACATACACACACATACGCGCGTGCAAGCAAACATACACATGTACACACACATAACAACACACACACACACACCACACACACACACACACACACACACAACACACACAACACACACACACCAACACATATATATTATATATTTATATATATATATAATATATATATAAATGTTTGTGTGTGTATGTGTGCGTGCGTGCGTGCGTGCGGCGTGTGTGTGTGTGTGTGTGTGTGTGTGTGTGTGTGTGTGTGTGTGTATGTGTTTTATGTATGTACGTGCGTGTGTGTCTGTATATGAATGAATGAATGCATATATGGACTCATTGCCTCCTTTCACATTATTTACCTTCAGTACCTGGTTAGATTCAACTTCCGTTTGTTTCTAATTCAGGGCCACAGAACTGCATTAATATTTCCTATTAGTTCAATATCAAATCAACCTACTGAATCATACGCACATTGTTATTTTCCTTTTATGTTATATATATTCCCTGATTACTGATTAATTCACCTGTGCTGAAAGATTCATAGGCCTCCGAAATCTGAAACATTTATGGCCTATCTCTATCGGTGGCTTTTGTGTCCATGCAATAGTTTCCTGAAACCATGCATGTCTCCTCGTATTTTATGGAAATTGCCCTTATCGCTGTTTGGGTTGTAGTCGTAGCAGCAAAAGCAGTAGCCTCTGTAGAAAGGCTAGATGTTGTTACTGTATGCATTGTAGTTATATTAGCAGTATCTGTAGTAGTCTTTGTTGCTGCAATAACAGTAGAGGTAGTTGTTTTTGTATCAGCTGCATTTGTAGCAATAACAGTAGTGGTTACGTGTTAGCATTATTTGTAGCAACAACAGTAATAGTAATTATTGCTGTTGTTGTGGTTGCAGCAGTAGTTGTTGTGTCTGCTCTAGTTGTAACAATGGCATTAATAATATTTACTATTGTATCAAGCGTATCTGTAGCAGCGGAAGTCGTAGCAGTCACAGTATATGTACCAGCAGTAGTAGCAGCACTCTTGGTGATATACGTAAGTGGTAGCAGGTGTCATTTTTACGGTTTTAGGAATCTATTTTAATCGAATTTGCCACGAGAAACCCAGAAAAAATGTAGATGTGTAAGTGTACTTTTAACATGTATTATTGTAGTTGCAATGCCAATAATAACACAGATACTAGTAGTGGTAATGGTTGCAGTAACAGTACTAGCAATGAAGAAATAACAGTGGTAAAAGTAATGGTGGTAAGAATAAGAGTAGTAACATATGCGATGTTGTGCATTTGACCTTCGTTGTGATGCGATCGAGCCTGAAGTGATTGACGAGCCAGAAGTGACAAACAACGCACTTTCCTTGTTTCCTGTACCTCCATACAACCCTAACACTGAAAATACCTGTGTTAGCTAACGACAGTGGTATCTTGCGACAGTGTACTAGAATGACTTTGTTTCTTCGTGCGACACATTAATGATAATATACGGTATGATGAAAGAAAATGTGGAACCACGTTTTCAAAATCATTAGTTTCTGTGTAAATCAGCGCTCGACGCAGTTCCTGTACTGCTTTTCCTGTTTGTTCTGTATACCTGACCGACAGTCTGACACTCTCTCTCTCTCTCTCTCTCTCTTCTCTCTCTCTTCTCACTCTCTCTCTCTCTCTCTCTCTCTCTCTCTCTCTCTCTCTCTCTCTCTCTCTCATCTCTCTCTCCTCTCTCCTCTCTTCTCCTCTCCTCTCCTCTCCTCTCCTCTCCTTTCTGGTGTGCAGTTGCATATTTTCTAACCAAGTTCCACGGTTTGTAATTGCCGCCATTATCAGATGATATCCTCCTCTGTGCCTGGAGGAAGCGCATCTCACCTGAAAACCCATGTCTATGTTTACACACTAATCTGCATTACGACAAAACGCAGACCAATTGTGAAATGCAGACAGCTTCAGTTGGCCCGGTAATTGTATTGCAACTTGGATAATAACATCACTAACAACAAAAAAAGGTAACGAAGTAAAACCCCATCTTGCCTTAACGAACGCGTTTTCGCACAGAAAATAAACATATATAAAACAGTGTTTCCAGGCGTGTGACATGTGACCGCGCGCAAAGGCCACTCCGAAGTGATATAGATTTATAAACCTTCATCTGGAATTAGACCACAACATTTGGAGGATTAGCAGAGAAATTAACCTACGTTAGTCGAATTATAAAGGTAATTTGATCGCCCGTGCAAATTACTAATGGCGTAACAGTAGAGGTGGCTGCAAACACTGGCGCTTAATCCAGTTTAGAAATATGAGCACATTGTTTACCACTTTAATTAAAAGCGCTAATCCGGAGCAGGTGTATATTGTCCAAAGTTCGTAAACAAATTAACAATAAATAGTTGCAGCTTTGCAGAAAGTTCTGAATGTTCATCGCTGACCGTTTGGCAACGCCGCCCGCGTGGATGAGAGGCGGCGGATGGGTGAGTGGCCGTCCGCGCGAGGCGGGTGGGTGGGTAGGTGGATGAGGGCGGGTCGGCGATGACCCCGTGACCTCACAGGGGCACGTTGGTTTGCTGCCCTAATGGACTTTTTCTATTTTGCTTCCTTTTTTCTCTCTCCCTCCACCCCCCCCCCTCTCTCTCTCTCTCTCTCTCCTCTCTCCTCTCTCTCTCTCTCTCTCTCTCTCTCTCTCTCTCTCTCTTTCTTCTCTCTCTCTCATCTTTCTCTCAGTCATTCAACGCCACAAACGCACTAGTGTTGCAAATAATGTCATGCTTGATGATTAATGCGAATTAAGATTATTGTTAATTTCATTATCATTATCATCATCAATAAAAGAGTAAAGAATTGCATATTATCAGCTTCACTATCATCATCGCCATCATCAACACCATCATCATCAGCAGCATTACCGTCATGATTATCACCACCTCCCTAACCATCATCACCATTACCACCATATCCTCATCACACAATGCCATCATTCCAGCCATCATCCTAAAACATTACCTCCATCTCATCACACCCACCACCTTTTTCTCACTACCAACATTCGCCACCATCATCATATCACTATCATCTACTACCACTATTGTCACCATCATCACCACCATCGCCACCATCATCAATCATCCCCTCATTCACCATCCTCATTACTCCCCGTATCTGGCTCTCGCCCCGCCTCTCCAGATCAGAAGAGCAAATGACCCGGGATCGCTGCCGCCATAAATTCCTGATTTAAGTTAACATCAAGACAGTTATGTTTTCAATTAAGGAAGAGCAAGACCTTTTCCAAGGCTGCTGCTGCGTTCATTGATATTGGACACCAGTAGATTATCCTTTTAATTATCAGGCGGATATAATATCAGTTAGCAGAGAGAGAGGAGAGAGAGAGAGGAGAGAGAGGAGAGAGGAGGAGAGAAAGAGAGAAGAGAAGCGAAGAGAGAGAGAGAGTGAGATGAGAGAGAGAGAGAGAGAGGAGAGAGAAAGAGAGGAGGAGAGAGAGAGAAAGAGAGAGAGAGAGAGCAGGCAGACAGATGGAGGAAGAGATGGAGACATGGGCAGAGACAGAGGTAGAGAGAAAAATATGAAATAAAAATACAGTTGAATAGACGAACTGAAATTCCATTCCAACTGATAACCTAACAAACACACGCCAAGGAACGGGTCAACGCCGAGACGAGCGGGCGGCGAGAGAAACGGCCTTTGGCGAGCCAGAGCGCGGCGGCCTCCCAGCACCGTCCTGCGGCCGCCGTCGGGGGCGTCGGAGTGAGCGAGCGCCCCGAGACGTCATGGCTCTTCCTCTCTCGCTCCCTCCGCCCCAAAAAAGGCCATTCAGCACACGAGAGGCACCTCAGGGGTAAAGGGTAATATTGACTGCGCAAATTAACCTGCCCGTTATTCGCCGGCCGCCGTTTTTTTCCCAGCGCTCCTCCAGTTCCCCAAAAATGGCGTCCAGATGTCGATGACGAGTCGCGAAGGAAGAAAAGGAGCCCGACCAGGAGAGGGGAGGGCAGAAATGGCGTCCAGATGAGACGAGTCGCGAAGAAGCCGACGTGAGGCAGATGGAATAGTTGGCGGAGCGGATGGAGGTTTCACCGGATTTAGAGTGAATGAAATCTCATTCTGTTTTATTTCTATTGTTTTCATAATACAATGACCACTAATGATAACAATAATGATAATGATATTGATGGTGATAATAGTAATGGTGGTAATTCAAATTCATATGCAAAGTCAAAACACTTTAATCCATTACAATAAAGTTCTTTTAACATAGATTGTTACAGGGCACGGTGATATGTAAGATAAGAGAAGCAATATCAGTTACATGAATAGGAGAGTTTTAATCAAGGTGTCCACATCATCAGAAATTCAGGTACATTGTCTGGCTCTGTATTTAAATAGCTGATATCATTGACATTTTTAAAAAATGGTTCTTTAATTTCGTTCCTAATATTTA
>NW_020868712.1:160275-172775 GCF_003789085.1 Penaeus vannamei
CTCTTATGTTGTTGTTGTTGCCGTTCTTATTGTTATTGTTGTTCTTCTTTTTCTTCTTCTTCTTCTTCTGTTTCTTCTTCCTCTTCTTTTTCTTCTATTTCTTCTTCTTTTTCTTCTTCCATCATCTCCCTCTCCCTTTCCATCCTTCTCTCGCTTCTCTCTTTTTCACACTCTGGCAACTCAACGCTTCCCAGTATACTTTCCTGCTCTGTACATCTTCCTGGTGTTTCCTATCTCCTATATGTAAAATGGCCTGTATTTCCCATGCTATTAGATTCATGTCTAGCCTAGATACATATGAATACTGATGCATAATGGACAGTAACAGTAATTGAATAAAAATAATGACGATAATCATGAAAAATTACGTATATGTTAGTGACATCAAACATTAATATCACAATTACCATTCTCATATTCATTATGAAGGTATCTTATATTATTACTGTAATACTGTCATCATCAGATTCAATTAGATCGCAACTGTCATTTTCTTTGTTGCTCTTTTCATTTTGTTCGTGTATTAATCATGTTGCCGCTATTGCTACTATAATCATTATCATTACTGTCAATATCATTTAATCATTATCATTATTATTGTTATTATTATTATTATTATTATTATTATTATTATTATTATTATTATTATTATTATTATTATTATTATTATTATTATGATCATCGTCATCATCATTATTATTATTATTATCATTATTATTATCCTCATCATCATCATATGCTTTTTTTATTACTATCATTATTATTGTTGTTACTAATATTATTATCATCATTGTCATTATCATAATCATTATCATAATTATTACTGTTATCATCATTATCATTTCGTTATTATTATCATTATCATTATTATTGTTATTATCATTATCGTCATTATCATTACCGTTATTATCATTATAATCTCTATCATTACAATGAATATCAGTGTTCTCATTATCATAGAAATAGAAATAGAAATTATGATAAAAGTCATTGTCATTTATATAATCATTATCATTATTATCATAATCATCATTATAATTTTCATCATCATTAATGTTATCAGTATCATCTTTGTTATCAGTTTTCTTATCTTTACTCTTATTAGTATTGTTAACATTATTATTATCATTATCATTATTATGGTAATTATCATCATTATTGCTATTATTATGACTAGTATCATTCTTAATTATTATCATTATCATTATCATTATTACTTATATAATTATTATCATTATTATAATTTTATTGTTATAATTATCATTACTATTATTACCATTATTACCATCATCATTATTATAATCATTATCATTATCATTGTTATTGTTCTTGAATTATTGTTATTGTTGTTATTATTATCATTATTGTTTTATTACTATCAATATTATGATAATTAACATCATCATTATTATCACTTTTATTGTTACTATTATTGTCATCATTATCATTATCATCTTCATAAATGTAATCACTATCATTAGTATCATCACTATAACTATCGTTGTTGTTATCATTGTAAATGTTATAATTTTATTATTATCGTTGGAGTTATTATTGTTGTTATTCTTATTAAGATATTGTCATTATCATTTTCTTCAGTGTTATCGTTGTATCCGTAAGTATTATTATTACCATTATTATCATCATAATTATCAGCATTGCCATGAATATAATCACTATCATGATTATGATCCATATTTCTATTATAATAATAAAGCTAATAATTTTATCGCTGATTATTTCATTGATAATGACATGAATGACGGTGGGAAAAATAGCGCTAAATATAATTATAAAGATGGTCATGATAACAGATTTATTATCAATCACAGAGAGATAGAAAAAGATGAATAATCAAATCATCACAATCGTTCTCATTTTCATTATCATTATGACTATAGTGGAAATATAATAGCAACTGCAACTTCTAACCAAATTCCCGTGTTTCGTAACGCAAGCTAATGTCATAATGCAATTAACCAGTACAATTTGCGGCAGCGAGGGAAAAAAAGTACATGGATAACGTAATAATCCCACATAGACCCTGTTGGTTGACAAGAGGCCCTGGCAAATTTCCTATGATGGACGTATGTTGTTTTTTTAACCATGTTTTTTTTCACTGTTTTTTTTTTTCTTTTCTTTCATTTTTTTTTTGAGTGGGGGTGGGAAGGGGATTTTTTTTAGGGGGAGGGAGGGAGGGGTGGGGGAGAGGGCGGGGGTGTAGGTTATGTGCATTCTTGAGCTCACTTTTAGGATAATGGCTTTTACGTGATGAATTTCGTTAAGTAGCGTTTTGCTGGATATTAATTTGATTGCCGGCGGGTCTCTTGGGGATGAAGGCACGCTTGTTTTTTTTTTTTTTTTTTTTTTTTTTGGTGGGGGGGGTAGAGTCGCTGTGTTTTCCGCTTCTGTTTGTCTCTCTCTTTCGCATTTTCGCGTCGGTCATTTCCTTAATTGTCTTTCCGTCTACTTGTCTACCAAACCTTTACAATATATCTAATTAGTTATTGTATATTGAATATTCGCTGACTGGAATTTAAATTTTGTTATGATTATGCACATACACACATGTATATAAATGTATACACATACACATACACATACACATACACATACACATACACATGCACATACACACACACACACACACACACACACACACACACACACACACACACACACACACACACACACACACACACACACACACACACACACACACACACACACACACACACACACACACACACACACACACACACACACACACACACACACACACACACACACATACACACACACACACACACACACACACATACACACACACACACACACACACACATACACACACACACACATACATATATATATATATATATATATATATATATATATATATATATATATATATATATATATATATATATATATATATATATATATATATATATATATATATATATATATATATATATATATATATACATGTATAGACACCCTTTCCCCTTGTTTCGTATCTTTGTCCGCCGCTCTGAAGGTCCTTGCTGTGAAATTCTCCTCCCAAGCTTTATTTTGTTTCCTCGTTTCACTTTCGTCTGCATTCGTTCTCTCTTCCCCTTTCCCATCCTCTCTTAATGACGATGTTTTTGCACATTCCCTGTCTCTTTCATCATCAAAGCTCCTATCACCTCTTTTTGTCAAGTGACTAAGCTTTTTTGCCATTTTTTTTTTTGTCGATTTTTTATTTATTTATTTTTTATCGTGTAATTTATTTACATATTATTATATCCTCGTTTAATCGCTCTCATCTTGCGGTCTATTTAAACTTTTATAACATTTTGGGCCTTTTTTCTTTCTTTCTCTCTTTTCCCTTACCCTCGTGTGTTTCAGCTTTCCTTCACCTTAACTGTATTGACAACTTCCCTTCGCTTCCTCCATTTAAAGTCATAATAGTCCTGTGCCCCTCTTAGTTTTGCGAATTCCACCTTTCTGAGGAGATTCTATCAGTCTTCTCCCTCTCCATCATCCAGCAAGACCGCCCTCATTCATCTTTCTCCTTCTCTACCCCAAGCTTTCTCCACCAATCCCCTTCTTCCTCTTTCCCTTTCCCTTTCCTTCGCACACACGCTCAACATTTTCCTCTTTCTCTACGTTTACCACCCCTCCCCCTTCCCTCCCTGTCCGTCTCCATCCTTCACCAACAACCTTTCTTTGAGCTCCTCCCCCTTAACACCCCCCCCCCCACCACCACCACCCCGTCATGTCGGACATCTTCCCCAGCTTCTCCCCATCATCGTATTACCTTTGTGTGTCCTGTCAGTTATCAGAGAGACGAAGCACAAGGTTTACCAAGTAGGTGCAGCCAGTGTCCCATATCACGTCTTTTGTCCATTGTCTCTCCCCCTCGCCCACCCCCGCTCAAAAAAGAAAAAAAAAAATGAAGGGGATTTCCCGCCACGTCCACTGCCAGGCGTAGGAGGAAAAGTGAGGAAATGTATAAAATTGTTGAGTATAGAGGGAAGGGAAGGGTGGAGGGAGGGAGGAGGAGAGGGGAGGAAAGTTCTCTTTTGTTTCGCGCTAGGGAAATATTTGTTCAAATAAATACATATATCTTTCACGCCATTTGAGTTTTTTGGAAATGGGTTTAATATTGTGTTTCGGGGTTTGCTATCCGAGTCTCTCTCTCTCTCTCTCTCTCTCTCTCTCTCTCTCTCTCTCTCTCTCTCTCTCTCTCTCTCTCTCTCTCTCTCTCTCTCTCTCTCTCTCTCTCTCTCTCTCTCTCTCTCTCTCTCTCTCTCTCTCTCTCTCTCTCTCTCTCTCTCTCTCTCTCTCTCTCTCTCTCTCTCTCTCTCTCTCTCTCTCTCTCTCTCTCTCTCTCTCTCTCTCTCTCTCTCTCTCTCTCTCTCCCTGCCTCTAACTCTCCTTCTCACTCCGTCTCTCCCTCTTTGTCTTCCCTGTTCAGTATCTGCTTGTTTTCGAGATGAAATTAAATGTGAGCAATATGACGACCTGCAATTGTTCTATGAACTGTGTCTCATTTTGCAAACCACGGACATGATACAAAAGCCTGAGTCGCGAGGAACTGGAGCGAGACTGCCATCCCACTCTTGGCCTTTGTCACGCACGCCTCCCTCCAGTCATTAGCCTGTCCTCTGCTAATTCTGGAAGCTGAATTTAATCAAAGGCAAAATAGATCTGCCTCCTCGTATATACGCCAAAGCGAAATTCGCATGAATCTGATATTTATAGCACTGATAATAATCCTTCCAGAAACAAAGTCACGACGCCTTGAAAGCCAGGGGGCTATCCATCTTTCTCTCTCGAAAAAAGAGGAAAAAAGAATTTCAAAAGATGTAACTATTAGCCAAAGCAGGAGGATGCAGACGCTGTATTAAGAGCATTCCCGTGTAACAGAACCGTCCTCAATCAAATACTGCGGTTTTCCAGAGATTCACGCAAGAAAAGATCCGGTTTCATGTTCGCACTCGTGCGTGGCCCTTCGGATATCGGGGTTGGTGCAGTCTCGGTGAACGCAAATCGGATAAAGAGAAGGGTAAGGCAAAACAGACAAACAGTCAACATTCAGCAGTGAGCGCGTGTCCCTCGTGCTCAGAAATGATTTGTTGAAGATCAAGATCATTGCTGTGAACCGGAGATAAGAGATAATTAGATAAGGAGGAGTGCGTTCCGACGCCTTAAGAAGAACGACGCCAATTTCCCAAAGAGCCAAAACCAGGCGGGATGGATAGCACACATCCAGAGGATTTTCTCCCATCAGTGCCATCGCCTCAGACATTCCGTATTGATCGCCTCGTACAATTATATAAGAAATCGCGAAAAGGCTCGTCACGGAATTCCACTGCTGTAATGGCCGCTCCTCCTCCCTTCGCGCCAACACGGATATGCTTGTTTTTATCCGGCGGTCGATGCCTCTCATTGTAAGTCAGGGAGCGCGAACAGAAATACATTAACACGCTAAGACACAGCACACGAGAGACATTCTCACACGGAAAAGACGTCTCTCTTACGGCCTTATGACCCCTTCCCCCTCGCTCCTCCCCTCCCCTTCTCCCCCTCCCTTCCCCTCTCCTCTCAGCCCCTCTGCGTACCCGTTTCGACGGATTCATGAATACTTTGTACGCACTTCTTCTTGTCGCAGACCGCACCGAGCATTTCAGTCGATCACGTCATCTTGTGTCGTCAAAGAGTGTCATCAAATTTCAAAGCAATTCCGAAGGGTATTGGCGCTTCATCAAACTTTGAAGACGTTGCATGATGCATGACAGCCGGAGACGCCGTTGCAAGCTCTCCTAGGCGACCCAAATATGTGGCCGATTTTACGCAACATCAAGAGGCTCGACTTTTTATAGCGGAAAAAACACTCCAAGCGGACAAGCAATATGTTCGTCGCAATGAAATTTGTTCCATATTTATTGCTCAGAAACACACACGCACACACGCCTGGGAGCATCAAGTTATATGAGGTGATATGCGCGGTGGAATATGTTTATGCGGACTGTTTCAAGCGACACATTTTTTCCCCTCTCTCTCTCTCTGTACATTAACACTAACAAACAGATATTATATTTATATGGACACACACACACACTAGGCTTAGTCATAAACAAATAATACGTATTTATTACATTAACTGTGCCAATGACTATGCATCATGCTTCACAATACTCCACTTTTCTGAACTGAGAGCTGATCAGCGTAGAACAGAAGTGGACTCATTTAAGCAATAATGCATATAATGATGAATTTAATAGTTATGATAATGATAATAGCTGATATTGCTATCACTAGTGCTTTTACTAATATAATAAGGATAATAATGATGATGATAATAATAATAGTAATGAATAATAATGATAATGATAATAATAATGATGATAATTAGGATAATGATAGTAATAGTGGTAATGATAACACTAATGAAATTGATAACAATAATGATGATAACAACAATAGTAATATTGATAATGATAATGACAATAACAATAATAGCAGTAATTTTGATAGTAATAGTAATAATAATAATAATAATGATAATAATGATAATAGTAATAATAATAATAATAACAAAAATAATAGTAATAGTAATAATAATATTAATAATAATAATAGTAATGATAACAATGATAATAATAACAATAATAATAATAATAATAATAATAATAATAATAATAATAATAATAATAATAATAATAATAATAATAATAATAATAATAATAATAAAAATAATGATAATAATAACAATAATAATAATAATGATAATGATAATAGAAGTGACAATAATGATAATAATGCTGATAATGATAATGATAAAAGTAATAGTGATGATAATAATAACGATGATGATAATAATGATAACGACAATGGTAATGAAAATAACAGTAATAATAAAAATGAGGATGATAATGATAATAATAATAATAGCAATAATAATAACAATAATGACAATAATGATAATACCAATGATGAGAATATCATCATAATAATGAGAAGATCAATTATAATAATAATAATAATAAGGTGAAAATAATAATGCTAATAAGCATTATTATCATGTGAGTCTTGCTATTTTCACTATAATAATGATGATAATGATGATAACAATGATAATAATAACGATAATGATAATGGTAACGATAGCAATAATAATAATGATAATGATGTTGATAATATTAGTGGTGATAACAATGATAATGATGATAACAATGATATTCATGACAATGAAAATTACAATAATAATAGCAATAATGATAGCAATAATAATAGAAATAATAGTGGTGATAATGATAATAACTAGTAATAATGATAATGATGATAATGATAATAATCATAATGATGATGATGATAGTAATGACAATGATAATGGTAATGATAATAATAACGATAAGAGTAATAATGATAATAATAATAATGACAATGATGATTATAATTATGTCAATTTAGATAATAATGATAACAGTGATAATAATCATTATGATAATAATGATCACAACAACAAAAATGATAATAACAATGCATTATTATCATCACTATCACTATGATAATTAGCATTATTATCATCATTATCACTATTGGTACTATTACTATCATTATAATAATGATGATTATAATAATGATAATAACAATAATAATGATTATGATAACAATGATAATAATGATAATGATAACAATAATGATGATAATAATAATGATAGTGATAATAATGAGAATGAGAATGATTATGATGATAATAACAATAATAATGATGGTAATGATCATGATAATAATAATGATGATAATGATTATGATGAAAATAATAATGATAATGATAATAATGATAATGATAGTAATGATGATAATGATGATGATAATGATATCTATATCCATAACAAGAAAACGATAACAAAACCCACAATAATTGTGATAATAAACCCACCACCACCATCTGCTTCCCTTACTGCACCCGCGCCGCACGTAAGCCGCCCACGCCGCGCCGTGCATCTCTCGCGGGCGGACGAAGCTCCACGGCATAATCGCTCCGCCGGGTCAGCCTCTCCGTTTCCGGCACTTCGAGACCCGGATGAAGTTTCCTGACGCGGCTTCGGTTACCGGGGGCTTCGTCGGCTGATTGTGCAGAGAGCGAAAGAGGGAGATGGGAGAGGAGACGGAGAAAATGGCAGATGGGGATGGAGGAAGAGAAGTAGGAAGGGGACGAGGAGAAGGAGAAAGGGGAAGAGGAAAAGGAGAAAGGGGAAGAAGAGAAGGAGAAAGGGGAAGAGGAGAATGAGAAAGGGGAAGAGGAGAAGGAGAAAAGGAAAGAAGAGAAGGAGAAAGGGAACGAAAAAAGGAGAAGAGGAAAAGAGAATAGAAAGTGGAAGAACGGGAGAAAGAGGCGAGGAGAAGAGGATGTGCAACAAGGAGTGAGGAGAATGGAGATGGAGAGGAAAGTAGAAAAGAAGGAAGGGAGCGAAGAGAAGGAGAAGGAGAACGAAGAGAAGGATATGCAAAGAGCGAAAGAGGGAGATGGGAAATTGAGGGAGAAAATGTAGATAGAGATGAAAGAAGAAACGAGGAGACAGAGAGCGAAGAGAAGGATACGCAAGAACGAAAGAAGGATTTGGGAGAGCAGAAGGAAAAGGGGGAAGTGAGTAGAAAAAGGAATAACGGGAGAAGAGAAGGATAAAGAGTAAAGAAAGGAAAAGATGCAACAAAGGGAGAGGGGCGTGAAAAAAAAGATGGAGAGAAGAGAAGGAGAACGAAGAGAAAGGTATGCAAGAACGAAAGAAGGAGATGGAAGATGAAAAAGAGAAAGAGAAATTAGCGAAGAAAGCGCAAAAACGAAAGAAGGAGATGGAAAGAAATGCAAAAAAAGAAGAAGAGACGGCCATGGGGGGGGGGGGGGGGAGTGGATGCGAGAAGGACGAAAGGGAGTTGGAAAAAATGAGAAGAGAAAGAGAAAAGAGGTCTTGGAAAAGAGGAGAGAGAGAGAGGAGAACGTGTAAAGGAAGGAATCTATAAGAGGGAGAAGAAGAAAGAGAGAAGAAAACAGGAGACGTAAGAATGGAAGGAGATACGGAAAGAGAAGAGAAAGAAATGTGGAAAATCGAAAAAAATATCAAAGGAATAAAAACGCAAAACTAGTAATAAAAAAACGAAGATAAAGGAAAATATGGGAGAAAAGGAGAAGGAGATGGAAGAAATGGAGAAGAGGAGAGAGGAAGAGAGATGGCGAAGGGGAAAAATACGAGAAGTCGGAATAAAGAGAATCGAAGGGAGCTGATAGAAAAAAGGGAGGAAAAGAGAAGGAGAAAGGGGGAATGCGAAAGAAGGGAGAAGAGCGTGGAAGAGAACTGATGAGCTTCGCGTGGAGAGCGGACGGGAGAATCAAGAGATATCAAGATCTGAGAATACTCAGAAAAATAATCAAGGACTTAAAGATCAGGTATTTGGGGCCGATTCCTACGTAGGCAAAAGTTCAATTAAAGTCTTTTTCTTTATTCCTTTTATCGATAGTATTTCTCAAAGCATCTATCTACCACCACAGATGCATAAAAACACTCACATATACGCATAATACACACACAAGTGAATCCACACACAAAGGCATATCCATCCATCGTTTCGCCCTTTGGATCCTCTTTTACCCTCCTCCCTTCCCTCCCTCACCCCCCTTACCCCTGCCCCCCTCTAAAACCATACACCAACAATTTTCTCTCCCCTTCCCTCCCCTCCCCCTCACTCTCCCTGCAATGTGTAAGTCGACTCAATTCCCCCACCCTCCTCCCCTCCCTATCCCTATCTGTTTCCCTCTCTCCCCTCGCCTCTCTCCCTTTCTCCTCTCCGCTCCTGCTCTCCTTCCCTTTTTTTCCTTATCCTCTCCTCTTCCCTTTCCGAAATCACCCTCCCACCCTCCCTTCTTTTCTCTCTTTTTCTCCTCCCAACCCTTCCTCCTGTCCCCTACGTTTCCCCTCCCTTATTTCCCTCCCTCNGGAAAGATGAAGAGAGACAGAGAAGAGAGAGAGAGAGACAAACGAGAGATTGGAGAGAGAGGAGAGGCAGAGATGAGGGAGAGAGAAGAGAGTAGAAGCAGAGGAGAGAAAGGCCGAGAGAGAAATGAGAGTGGTGGTGACGGAGAGAGATGATAGAAGAAAAGGAGAGAGAGGAATAGAGACTTGGAAGATTAAGTTTTAAATTCCAATTTGTACAATGGAGTGATTTCTTTGCTGTGTGTTGACATACTGTCTGTTTTATTCTGCCCCAAATCTCCCCCTGCTGATGCAACGGGTGGGACTGGGTTACACCTCACTGGCCGGCGGCGTTTGGGATTGATACGCAGGTCCGCAAGAATTGCTAGACCAGCAGAAAGAAGAGAGGCTTGATTGATATCATAGTCGAGATAAGAGGAAAGGAAAGAGAAAGAGAAGAAGCTAGGAGATAGAAAAGAGAAAGAGAAAGAGAAGAGGAAGAAGAGAGAGATGAGAGTAAGAGGGGGAGAGAGAGAGACGATGAGAGCATGAGATTGAGAAGACGAAGAGCGGATGGAATGAGAGAAGAATGAGAGAGAAGAGAAAACAGAGAGAGAGAGATGAAGAAGAGGAGAGAGCAGACTCTAAAAGGGGAATAACTGTGCATTGCTTTCTAAGAATAACACAGAGCCCTGAATCACCTGTAATTACTTTAAGAATACCTGTCAGTACAACTGGAGCTTGTACACCCTCAAGAGAGTGAACAACTAGCTCACAACCTGGCGTATGTATTTCACACGTCGCCCACCAGATGGCGCTGTATTCGTCGTATCCAGTTAAAGAGAGACGAGCAAGAGACAAGGAGGGAGGGGGGAGGGGGGGGTCCCAGACGGAGGATAGGTAGGGGGAAAGGCTGTTGGCGAAAGTGGTTTTGAGAAAGAGAGGGAATTAATAAGTGATGGTTGTTCTGTTCTTTTATTTCATGGAAATGCACACACACACACACACTTTAATATAATAATCAATTATATAGTAACATTTCATTTCAGTAAATAAATAAGCATATATATATATATATATATATATATATATATATATATATATATTATATATGTGTATATATATATATATAGTTATATATATATATATAATATATATATATATATAATATATATATATGTATATATTACAATATATATACATTATATTATATAATATATATATATATATTACATATATGTATAATATATAATAATATATATATATAATTATATATATATATAATATATATATTATATATATATATATATATGAATATATATATATACATATATAATATAATATATATATATATATAATATAGTATATACATTATATATACAATATATATATATATAACATATATATATATACATATATATATTATACATATATATATAATATATATATATATATATATATATATATATATATATATATATATAATATATTTCATATATACAAATATATACATATATATTGCATATAATGTTATATATTTAGTATATATATATATATTATTATATATATATATATATATATTATATATATGTATATATATTATATATATATATATATATATGTATATATATATACATTATATATATATATATATATATATATATAATATATATATATATATATGTATTATATATATACATATATTATAATATATATAACATATTATATATACATATATATATATATTATACAAATAGAAATATATACATACATATGCATATATATTAATATTGTATATATGAACATATATAAATATATAGATAATATATATATATATATATATATATATAAGTATATATAATATATATATATATATACATATAAGAAAGAAGGGTACCAATTTGAAATGAAATACAATCATAAGACTGTTTAGCCTGTAAGTACAAGGAATCTGGTTGAGATAACGAAGTCCAAGGACAGTGACTGTTTTTTTTTCGGTATTGATGAAAAACTATTGTAATAGCAAAAAAAAAAAAAAAAAAAAAAAAAAGAAAGAAAAAAGAAAGAAAGAAAAAAAATATATACATTATACATATATATACACTGAACAAATAATAACAGCAATATTATTAAACATAATGTAATGTTATCATTATTATTTTCATCATCATCGTAACAATAATAATCACATTATCAACGATAATACAGATAATAACAATGTTGATAATTAATGATAATGATGACAATAACAATGGTAATAATAATAAACCATAATCAAAAGAATAAAATCATATTATTAATATGATATTAGGGGACAATAACAATGGTAATAATAATAAACCATAATCAAAAGAATAAAATCATATTATTAATTCAATGACAAGTGCTGCCACCAATTTCACAAATCGCAGATCTCGAGCTTCAAATCCTCCACTCAAGGAAGATTATTTCCCTTTGGCTCTGAAGAAATAAAAACCTTTGACGGAAGTAGACACTGGTGGACCTCAATGACAAGACAGGACAGAAAAACTAATG
>NW_020868712.1:245275-252356 GCF_003789085.1 Penaeus vannamei
CTCGATCTCTCTATCTATCTTCTTCTCCTTCTGCCTCTCTTTCTTTTCCATCTCCTCTGTCTCAGGTTCTGTCTTCTTCCCAATATCTCCTTCTGTCTATGTTTATTCTTATTCTTTTCTCTCTATATCTCACTCTCTCTCTATTCATTCTTCTATCTGCCTCTATATCTCTTCTTCCATCACCTTTACCTTTTGTCTCTCTCTGATTCTCTTTCTTTTTTCCTCTCTTTTTCACTCAGTGTCTCTTTCTAATTTCACCTGCTCTTTCTTTCTCTATTCATCTACCTTCTCCTTTCTCTCTCTTCTTTTCTTTCTCTCTTTCTCTCTTCTTCTGCTTCTCTTTTCTATATTTCTCTTCCTCTTTTTCTATAATTCTCTACCTCTCTTTCTATATTTCTCTACCTCTCTTTCTCTCTTCTGTCTCTCTTGTGCCTCTCTTTCTATATTTCTCTACCTCTCTTTCTCTCTTGTGCCTCTCTGTCTCTCTTGTGCCTTTCTTTCTCTTTCTCTGTTCCTCTATCTCTCTTTCTCTCTTCTTCTGCCTTTCTTTCTCCCTTTCTCTCTTCCCCTCCCTCTCTTTCTATCTTCTTCTGCCTTTCTTTTTCTCTTCCTCCACCATACTTTCCCTTTTCTGCTTCTCTTTCTCTCTTCTGCCTCTTTCTCTCTTCTACTACTATTTCTCTCCTCTGCCTCTCTTTCTATATTCCTCTTCTTCTCCTATCTCTCTGAACCTAACAATCCTTTTTTTCCTTTATTTATTCTCCGCCTCCTCCTCCATTTTTTTCCTCTCCTCCTCCTTTTTTTTCCTCCTCCTCCATTTTTTTCCTCCTTGGTAATACGGTTAGTGCGCCTGCTGTAGGCCTCCGGACATAGGCCTAGTGAACCGCTTGACGTCCTGTTATTTTACACGGAAATTGGAAAAGTTCTCGGCATTTTGTTTTCTGCTTTTTGTTCATTTGTTTGTTTGCTTGTGTTTTGGGCTGTGTCTGTGCTGCAGTGTGGATGAGGTAGGAATGGGTTCAGGAGGACTGTATTAAATACGTATTTTTTTGTAAATATACATGCGGATATATATTCTTCTCTCAAAGTATGAATACGTGATTTTTTTTCTTTTTTTGAAAATATACATTCGGATATATATTCTTCTCTCAAAGTATACTTTCTGATGGTATACTTTAAACAGTATTCATTATCTTATCTCTCTCTCTTTCCTTCATTTTTTCTGGTGAATATACATGCGGATATATATTCTTCTCTTCTTTTTGATGGTATACTTTAAACAGTCTTCATTATCTTATCTCTCTCTCTTTCCTTCATTTTTTGGTAGATATACATGCGGATGTATAGATGCGTGCTAGGCAAGTATTTCTTAAGATACGTACAAACACACGGATTCACACTCGTATGCACGTACATAAATATATACACAAACACACACACATACGTACTCATAAACACACACGCACACATATATACACATGAATGCATAAACACACATTGTGAACATACATAAAACACACACGTACACATAAACACCCACACACAAAAAAAAAAACACACACACACACGTACACATAAACACCCACACACACACACACAAAAAAAAAACACACCCACAGGCACACGCAATACTAATGCCAGGAGCGACATTGATAAACGACGAAGGTGACAAACGACTCGAGAAACACAGCGAGAAACGTTTTATTTCTCGGGCAAGAAAATTACGAAAAGACGAAAGAAAAAAGGGAGAAGGTAATGGTCGTAATAATGATATAAAAGAGATCAAAAGCGAACGTAGGATAATTGGGGAAAGTGATGATAATAAGGGGAAGGATGGTTGGGATAATTATAGTATTATGTTAACTGTAGCAAAAGACGAATTCGTTGTGTTTGTTTACATTAAGAAATTTCGCTTTATTTTAATCAACAAATATATTTTTTTTTCCGATATATTTTACAGTCGCTTTGTTCCGAAATAAGGAAGGAAAGAGAGAGAGTGAGAAGATAGCCATAACGAATACTGTGAAAGGTATACCATCAAAAAGTATACTTAGAGAGAAGAAAAATAAGCAAGGAAACAAATATTTTTTTATTTTTATTCCTCAATTCCCCTTTGATGATCTTCCTCGCTTTCTTTCGTTTTATGTTCTTCCTTCCATTTATTCTTTCGCTCTTTCCCCTTCCCTTCCCATCTCCCATGATGCATTCTTTCCCAACTCAGGTATTTTAGATTTTTTAGCATGTGTGAACCGCCAGTCTCGACACGTATTCGAACAGCTGGTCTCTCCGCGTCTCAACACCTGCTTCGAAACTGGACTTCGGCAACGCTTAATGGTGAGAAAGGAAGTGAAGAGGGCAACCTGTTTCGGTTTATTTTAGAAACAAATCTACGTGTACTTGCTTTGATATATGTTTCAGATTCAAGAGTGAACTAAGATTCTTAACATACTTAACATACTTACAAACACACGGATTCACACTCGTATACACGTACGTAAATATATACACATAAACACGCACACACACACACACACACACGTACTCATAAACACACACGCACACATATGTACATACAGGAACACATAAACACACATGCAAACATACATAAACACACACACACACACACACACACGTACACATAAACACACACACGTACACATAAACACACACACACGTGCACATAAACACACACACACGTACACATAAACACACACACACACAAACACTACACATAAACACACACACACGTAACATAAACACACACACACGTACACATAAACAACAACACACGTACACATAAACACACACACACACGTACACATAAACACACACACACGTACACATAAACACACACACACGTACACATAAACACACACACACGTACACATAAACACACACACACACAACATGTTGATGCATTAACAACGCTTAAAATCGAATTTGAAATACGAGGATACCGGCAGTTTCGACTTTTTTTTTATTCGAAATACGTGACATATTTCTCTCTCTCTTCCTCCCCACCCACCCTCTCTCATTCTTTCTTTCTCCCTCTATCTCTCTTGCTTTCTCTCTCTCCTCCGACAACAGCAATGACATATTTCACTCTCTTTCTCCCTGACCCACCCTCTCTCATCTCTTTGCTTCCTTCCTCTATCTCTCCGCTTTCTCTCTCTCTCTCCGTAACACATGACATATTTCTCTATCTGTTTCTTCTTTCCACCCTCTTCTCTCATTCCTCTTCTCTCGCTCTATCTCCTCCTGTTTTTTCTCTCTCTTCCGAAACACATGACATATTTCTTCTCTCTATTTCTCCCCCACCTCCTTCTCTCTCTCCTTCTTTCTCTCTCCTCTATCTCTCTCTCCCGAAAAGTTATGACATATTTCCTTCCTCTATTCCTCCCCAACAACCCTCTCCCACTTCTTTCTTCCTCTAATCTCTCCTGCTTTCTTTCCTCATCCGAAACACCTCATACTATACATCCCCATGTTTCGACTTACCTTGATTGCCCCTCGTAAAAAGCCACCTTGGGGGGGGGGGCAAGCCAGCCCCTTGTGGGTACCGGTCCCCAAGCCCAGATAAAAATAGAGAGGGTTGGTGTCAGGAAGGGCAATCCCGGCTGTTTAAAACCCTTGCCAAGAACCAAAATATGGGAATGAGCCGAATAGAGCGGTCATCCATAACGAAGGATCCAAAATAGAAATGGGAAAAAGATGAGAGAAGAAGAATTAAAAAAAAATCTCTCTCCCTCCCTCCCCTCTCTCTCTCTTCTCTCTTTCTCCCCTCATCAACTTTTTTTTTTTCCTCTCTCCCACCGCCCCCCCCACCTCTCTCTCTCTCCTCTCTTCTCATCTCAATCTCCTTCTCTCTCTCTCTCTCTCTCTCTCTCTCTCTCTCTCTCTCTCTCTCTCTCTCTCTCTCTCTGCTGAGAACTACCGCCCCTTGTAGCTCTGTGTCGTTAGCCTAAAACCATAAAAGATTGACCTAAATCCGACCTTGTTTATTTATCTATTTATCTATCCTTTTATTTATCTATTTTTTTGGCCAAGAACTCCTGGGGTCGTTTGTTTTCCTTCTTTATGTTGTCGTGAGGATAAAGCGGACATTATTGGAAGATAAAATAGGGTGATGTCGACATTTTTGTTTTTTTCTTTACTGATTTTTAGACGGAAGAGCCGGTATGTTTTTTTTGTAGGATTTAATGACATTTTATTATCATTATTATTATTAAAATTTTATTTTTAATTTATTTTTTTCTGATTTGTAGACGAAAAGAATTGATGATTTTTTAGTGTGAAATGGCAGTTTTTTTTTGTTTTTATTTTGTTAACTGTATTGATACAAGACGAAAGTTGTTGTTATTAATAATTATCTATTATTATAATTAATTTTTACGGCTGATATAGCATTTTTTTTTCTGCTTGATTTAAACGAAAAAGTTTGATATTCTTTTTTAAAGGGTGATATGGGCTTTTATTCTTTATTTTTTTGGCTTTGGCTTTTCTTGCTAATTGTCCAGTCGATTGTCTTTTAAAGGTATTTTCTGTTAATTGTTTTTAATTTAATAATTACTAGACAAAAAAAGTACTTTTTTAAGGGTGTATCTGAGAGGTTGGGAAGCGGAAGGTCTGAGAGGCCGAATTAAGAGGCAGGAAGAAAGGGGGATTACGATAAATAGATAGAGTAGATAGATAGATAGATAGTGGATAGATAGATTAGAATAGATAGATAGTATGATAGATAGATACGATAGATAGATAGATTGAATTGATAGATTATATATATAATATATATAGATATATATATATAATATATATATATATATATATATATATAAATTTTATATATAAAAAAGGAAGAGAATGAAAGAAAAATGTAAGAGAGTCTAAGAAGAGAAAGAGAAAGATATGATAAAATGAATAAATAAAAAATAGCAATAATAAGCAACTACAAGTAACCAAACACAGACACACCACACAGATCAACATACACACACACACAAGCACACAACCACACACAACCACACACACTACAACAACACACACAACACACTACACACAGCACAACACACACACACACAACACCACAAACACACACACTAACACACGCGTCACACAGCACACACACACACCAACACACATAATATATATGATATACTATATATAATATATATATATATTATAATAATATATAATATATATATATATTATATATATATATAAATCCACAGAGAGAGAGAGAGAAGAGCAGAGAGAGATGCCAGAGAGAGAGAAGAGAGAGTAGAAGAGAGACGAGCAAGAGGAGAGAGAGAGAGAGAGAGAGAGAGAGGTAGGAGTAGAGGAAAGAGAGAAAAGGTGGGAAAAGAGAAGAGAGAAAAGAGAAAAGAGATATCGATAGATAGATAGATCTAGACTAGAGAGGTCAGAGAGATAATAGATTGTAGATATTTCTAAATCGTGTGATGTAATTGACGATTTTCCGCACTCAGCATTTTGAAGTAATGAGAAGTTATTCGCCAACTTCAAAGATCATGTGGTAAATAATAATATATATTGAATGTGGTCTTCTTTCAATACTAATTAATAATGATAAACATGAAGCCTAATAAACTCTGAACACTGTGTCTGTCTTGATACAAGGTGAGTATGAGAGAGTAGAAATAATGTATCAGTAATTATATATATAATATATAACTATATATAATATACTATTATTATATATTATATATATATATAATATATATAATATTATTATGCTTTGTGTGTGTGTGTGTGCGTGCTGTGGTGATGTGTGGTCGGATGTAGTGTGTGAGTGTGTGTGTGTGGTGTGATGTTGTGTGTGTGTGTGTCGTTGTGTGTGTGTGTGATGATGTGGTTGTGTCGTGTGTGTGTGTGTGGTGGTGTGTGATGTGTGCGTTGAGTGTGTGTGTGTGTGATCGTGCATATATTACGCGTAGTGTAAATACCATTACAACGCCTGTTTATCCTCTTTGGGTCTTATGACTAATATAATTTTTATGGAAAGAAAATAGGAGTTGGGCTGAAGAGGAGACTATTTCAAAAAATAAATGAATTTTATGGATCTCTTTGATCTACTATTTAAGAAAAAAGTTTTGTTTGTTTTCTTCCTTTCCTTTATTCCTTTTGTTATTATTATCATTGTTTATTATCATTATTCAATTATTATTTATTTCTATTGAGTTCTACTATCATTATAATCATTATTGCTAATTTAGCATTATTATCATTCTACGAGATATTTGATCATCCCATTATCATTAAATTGTTATTATACTATACTTACTTTTATCAATTATTATCAATTTACTATCATCATTTTTTATTATCATTTATTGTTATTCTCTACTTACTAATCTCTTACTATTAGTCATCACTATTATTTTCATACTCAATTTATTATCACATTATTCATTATATTCTATACTATCACTAATGCATTATCTATTACTACCTATTATCATATTATTATTAGTTGTTACCACTTATTAATTATTATTACCCATTATATTACTTATCAATTACTACACCATCATTATCATTAAGATCCATTACTCTATCAATTATCAATTACCAATTCATGCAATTATTATCATTATTTATCCAGCACGCCACCGTTATAGCACCCCCCCCCCCTCCCGACCTTGGCGCCGGTAAACAACCGAGTGGGAGGCGAGTATTCCTGCTCCTGAGTCCGAGGCGTTTTACTTCGCCTCATTGCTCAGGTACCAGGCGTACTTGTAAGATGAAAACGTGGCGAAAATCCCCCGTAGAGTGTTTGCAAGCCAATATCGTTTTTCCCCCGCATAGCTTCATAACAAGGACAATACCGCATAGAAATGATCAAAATGTAACACAAATAATCTGATACGAATACTTCAGAAAGACCACGAGAGGAGAGAGAGAGAGGAGAAGAACGAGGAGAGAGAGAGGACGAGAAGAGAAGAGAGAGAGAAGAGAGAGAGATGACGAGAAGCTATGCAGCGGAGAGAGAGAGAAGGAGAAGATTCCAAATTAGACAGAGAAAGGGTTGCAATAAAGAAAGAAAGAAAAAGAAAGAAAGCAA
>NW_020868712.1:256870-261870 GCF_003789085.1 Penaeus vannamei
ATAATAATTAATAATAATAATAATAATAATAATAAATAATAATAATAATAATAAATAATAATAATAATAAATAAATAATAAAAATAAAGACCAAAAACATTATTAAAAAGGCCTATTAGATATTAAATATTAGCCTATCAAATATGAATATTAAATTGATTTTCCAGATATAATTTCCATCTACGAGTCAGTTATTAAGATGAATTAAGAATTATTATAGAAAGAAAATAAGAGGCATTTCCCCTTTGCCGCAGAAAGAGAGAGAGAGACGAAGTGAGAAGAGAGAGAGAGAGAGGGAGAGAGAGAAGAGGAGAAGAGAGAGAAGAGAGAGGAGAGAGAAAGAAAAGAGAAGAAGGAGAGAGACAAGAGAGACAGAGGGACGAGAGACAGACAGACAGACACGAGAAGATAGAGAGAAGGGAGCAGACTGAGAAGAGAAGAGAAGAAGAGGAGGGGAAGGAGAGGAGAGAGAGAGGGAGGAGGAGAGGAGAGAGGGACGGGGAGAGGGAGAGAGGGAGGTTGGGGAGGAGGGGAGAGGGGGGAGAGAGGAAGAGGGATGGGGGTGGGGAAGACAGAGGAGAGAGAGAGGACAGAGAGATAGAGAGCAGAGAGAGGGTGATGGAGGGAGAAGCGAGGAGACGAGGAGAGGGGAGAGAGAGAAGAGAGAGAGAGAGAAGGGAGGAGGAGGGATGCGGAGAGAGAGGAGAGGGAAGAGGAGGAGAGAGGAGAGAGGGAGAGAGAGAGAGGATGGGAGGAGGGAGAAGGAGGGAGGGGGAGGCGAGAGGAGAAAGAGGGTGACCAAGTTGAATGAGGAAGAGAGGAGAGAGTAAGGGGAGAGAGGGGAAGGAGGAAGGGAGAGAGAGAGGGAGACGAGAGAGGGAGAGAGAGAGAGAGGAGAGAGGGGGAGAGGCAGAAGATGAGGGAGAGAGGGCGAGAGAGAGAGAAGAGAGAGAGGGGAGGAGAGAGGAGGAGGAGGAGAAGAGGAGAGAAGGAGGGAGGAGGGAGAGAGATGAGAGAGAGAGAGAGGAGAAGGGGAGAGAGAGAGAAACGAGGAGAGAGGAGAGAGAGAGGAGAAGAGGAGAGAGAGAGAGAAGAGTGGGAGAGAGGAAGAGAGAGAGAGAGAGAGAAGAAGGAGAGAGAGAGAGAGAGGGAGGGGAGGAGAGGAGGAGAGAGGGAGAGAAGAGAGAGGGAGGTGGAGAGAGAGGAGAGAGGAGGGAGCGGAGGGAGAAGAGGGGAGAGGGAGAGGAGAAGAGAGAGGGGGAAGGAAGATGAGAGAGGGGAGGAGACGAGAGAGAGAGAGAGAGAAGAGGAGGGAGAGGAAAGAGAGAGGAGGAAGAGAGATGAGAGAGAGGAGAAGACGAGAGGAAAGAGGAAGAGAGAGAGAAGAAGGATGGAGAAAAGCGAGAAAAGTAGAGGAGATGAGGAGGAGGGGACGAGACGAGAGAGGAGGGAGACAGACAGGATTGAATGGGGAAGAGAGAGAGATGGGAGCGAGGAGTGAGGAGAGAGAGGAGGGAGGAGAGAGAGAGAGAGAGAAGAGAAAGAGAAGTGAAAGAAGGAGGAGAGAAGAGAAGGAGAGAGAGAGAGGGAGAGGAGAGAGAAGGAGAAGAGAGGAAAAGGGAGGGAGAAGGAGGGAAAGAAGGGAAGGAAGAGAAGGGAGGGAGGAGAGGAAGAGGGGAGGGAGAAGGGAAGGAGGAGAGAGAAAGGAAAGAAAAAAAGAGAGGAGAGAGAGAGAGAGACGAGAGGACCAGAGAAACAAACAGACAGACAGAGGAGGAGAGAGAGAGAGGAGGAGGGAGGGGGAGGAGAGAGAGAGAGGACGAGAGGAAGATGAGAGAGAGAGAGAGAGAGAGAAGGGAAGAGAGAGGGAGAGGAGGGAGAGAGAGAGAGAGAGAGAGGAAAGAAAGAGAGAGAGAGAGAGAGGAGAGCAGAGGAGAGATGAGAGAGAGTGAGAGAGAGGCAGAGGGAGGGATAGGGAGGGAGAGGGAGGGAGGGAGGGAGAGAGAGACGAGAGGAGAGAGAGAGAGAGAAGAGAGAGAGGAGAGATGAGTGAAGACGAGACGCAGATGAGAGAGATGAGACGAGTAGACGAGACTGAGAGTGTCGATGCCGAAAAAAAGAGATAAAGGAGGGAAGCAATGGCGGGGGTAGAGGCGGCGCGAGAGAGAGAGAGAAGAGAGAGAGAGAGAGGGAAGGGGAGGGAAGGGAGCGAGGAGGAGAGAGAGGAATGAGGAGGAAGGAAGAGAGAGAGAAAGAAGAGAAGAAGAACGGAGAGAGAAGAAATAAAGAAAGAATGAGAGAGAGAGAGAGGGAGGGAGGGAGGAGGAGCGAGGGAGTAGAAGAGAGAGAGAGAGCAGAGAGCGGAGAGATGAATGATGAGAGAGAGAAGTATAGAGAAGTAGGGAGAGAGCGGAGCGGAGGAGGGAGCGGAGAGAGAGAGAGGAGAGGAAATGAGAGAGCAGAGAATGACGAGAGAGCAGAAGTAGAGAGAGAGAGAGAGAGAGCAGGAGAGAGAGAGAGAGATGAGAGAGAGAGAGAAAAGAGAGAGAGGAGGGAAGAGAGAGGAAGGAGAGAAAGAGAGAGACAGAGAGAAGAGAGAGAGAGGGAGAGAGAGAAAGCGAGCGAGAGAGAGAAAGCGAGCGAGCGAGAGAGAGAGAGAGATAGATAGGTAGATAGATAGATAGATAGAAGCCATAACGAAAAATGCTCATAATTTTGAAGAAAAGATTCACCAACACAAAACATTATATTCATTCGCAGGCACACCATCACATGAATGCAAATTTGTAATTTTGCATAGGCCATGTGTACAGTACAGCGGAGCATTGCTGTAACAAATCCACAGTACACAGTAACATACAAACGAAATACATAATTAGTTACAAAATGAAAGTGTTATTATCATACGTGTTGTTATACATGTGTGTGTACTGTTGTGTCTGGTTATCTTGATGTACGTGTATACATTTTATTTGAAATAAGCTTGAAGTACACATAGATATGATTATATATATATTTCATCGAAAGTACTCTTGGCGTATATATAAATATGCACACATATATATGGAAATGCACACACGCAGTACATACACACCTACATACACACCGACATACATACATAATTGGAAGTACCACCGGATACAATCTCTCTCTCTCTCTCTCTCTCTCTTCTCCCTCTCTCTCTCTCTCTCTCTCTCTCTCTCTCTCTCTCTCTCTCTCTCTCTCTCTCTCTCTCTCTCTCTCTCTCTCTCTCTCCTCTCTCTCTCTCTCTTCTCTCTCTCTCTCTTTCTCTCTCCCTTACTCCCTCCTCCCTCCCTCCCTCCCTTACTCTCTCTCTCTCCTCTCTCTCTCTCTCTCTCTCTCTCTCTTCTCCCTCCCTCCCTCCCTCCCTCCTTCCTTACCCCCCCCTCTCTCTCTCTTCTCCTTACTCCCTCTCTCCCTCTCTCTCTCTCTCTCTCTCACACACACACACACACACACACACACACACACACACACACACACACACACACACACACACACACACACACACACACACACACACACACACACACACACACACACACACACACACACACACACACAGAAATATACACACACACGCACAGATTTTCACCGACAGACACACTCAATGATTTCTATCCGCCAACCTTTGGAGAAGAAATGTAGTGAGAATTCCTGTGATCGGTGTGACCTTTTCCTTTGACCTCTCCTTTGACCTCTCGGTATGTATGTGCGGTAATGTACGTCATAACTGTACACACATACACAGACACATTTACACATACACACATATACACACACACTTACGTACACATTTACACATACACACATATACACACACACTTACGTACACGCACTTACACTTACACAGACACACTCACACACACACTTACACAGACACACACACACACCACACACTTACACACACACACACACACACACACACACACACATGTCCATTTCTGCACCCCCACCCCCCCCCCCCCAAACACACACCCCAACCCGCTCCCCTTCCCCCTCTCTCCCACCCCCCATACACACCCCAACCCCTTCCCCCCCATACACACCCCCCCCAGCCTCCCCCCCCCCCACACGCACACACACACTCAAACGCACACACGCACCGCCGCCGGCCCCCCCCATCCCGCCGCCGGCCCCCCCCATCCCGCCGCCGGCCCCCCCCATCCGCCGCCACAATACCGCGGGATGGTCGGAGGCAAAATGGAATCATCGACGTAGGAGAATAAAAAAAAAAATTGCCCACTATCGATAACGAAGTCACCGGAGCGAGGAAGGAGTCTGCGGTTGTCATATGGCTTTATAATACAGTCTTTCGTGTGTTAACAATGGCTCACAATACACATAAAAGGGGTGGGTTCTTAGTTGCTTCCTCCTCCCTCCTCTCTCTCTCTCCTCCTCCTTTTCCTCCTCCCTTTCTCTCCTCATCCTCCCTTTCTCTTCCTTCTCCTCCTCCTCCTCCCTTTCTCTCCTCTCCTCCTTTCTCTTCCTCCTCCTCCCTTTCTCTTCCTCTTCCTCCTCCTGCTGCTCCTCCTCCTCCTCCTGCTCCTCCTTCCCCCTTTCTCTGGGTTTCTCTTCTTCCTTTTCGTTCTTGGCCTCACTTCCCTTATTCCTGGTTCTCTCTCTTGTATTTTTCTCTCTTACCATCGTTTCGTTATTTCTGTTTATCTCTTCTTGCTTTCCCTTATTTCTCATTTGCTCTTTCTTTCTTTTCCTCATTCCCTTATTCCTGTATCTCTCTCTCATCCTTCTTTCTCTTACCTCCCGTTCCCTTCTTTTCTCCTATCCTTCATATTTTTTTTCCCTTCTTCCACATTCCCTCTTTCCCTATCATACTCTTTCTCTTCCCTTCTTCCTTCCTCCTTCCTCCGTCCCTCCTATCCTTCCATTTTTTTCTCTCTCTCTCTCATTCCCTCTTTTCGTATCATACTCCCTCCCTCCCTCCTCCTCCCTCCCCCCCCCTCTCTCCTCCCTCCCCT
>NW_020868712.1:266870-271870 GCF_003789085.1 Penaeus vannamei
TTTCCTTTTCCTTCTTCTCTCTTTCCTCTTCCTTTCTCTTCTTTTTTTTCTACCCTCCTCCCCTCTGCTCATTTCTCCTCCTTCCTTCCTTTATTCCCCTCTCGCCTCTTTCCTCTTCTCTCCCTCTCCTCCTATCCCCCTTCTCTCCCTCCACCTCTTCCCTCCATCGCCCTCCTTTCACCTACCTTCCTCATCCTCCCTCCTTCCATTACCTACTAGTCTCATCACCCTCTGCGTAATAAGTGCAGTGTGTCTCCATCCCTCTATCTAACCTACTCCACCTTCTTCCTTCTCTCCTCTCCTTCCCCCTAACTCGTTATTTTCTCTGCCTCATTCCCCCCAATGTCCTCTCCCTCCCTACCACCCTTCCCTCTCCCCCCTCCTCCCTTCCTCTCTCCTCCTCCTTAAAACCCCTCTTCCCTTTTCACCCCCTCTACCCCTTCTTCCCTTTCCCTCCACCGGGTCGCCATAGCGTAACCTACCCCCGTTCCTGTCCGGCACATAAACACAATCTGCGACGCGCTTCTGACGGACAGTGTGAACAACACACTTGACCCCTCCTCCATCCCGCTCACCTCCCTTACGGACCCCCTTCCATCCCCTCCCCCTTTTCTACCCCTTTGTCCCTCATCCTTACNTTGGCTGGGTCAGTGGCTATTAATCTAACTATTGAAAGCAGCTTCTATTGACTTCTCGTTTTTTGAATGTGGGGATGGGGTTTAATAACGGAGAGAGAGAGCAGAGAGAGAGAGAGAGAGAGAGCAGAGAGACCCCCCACCGCACGAGCAGTGGATGAAGACGAAGAGAGAGAGATGGCAGCAGAGAGCACGTCAGCGCCACCAGCGACCACCAGACACCGACACTCCGCCAGACCAGACAGAGAGACGAGACCGAGAGAGCAGAACGAGAGCACCGAGATGACAGCAGCCAGAAGCAGCCAGAGAGAGAGCCCAACGAGAAGCCAGAGAGAAGAGAGAGAACTGAGACGAGCAGAGAGAGAGAGAGGTGAGGGGGAGCGAGGCAGCCCCAGAACCGATAAGCAGAAAGAGAGAAGGAGAATTTCAATTTAATCATAAACAACTTAAAAATACAACAACAACAACAGGATAGCACTTTCAATGACATCCCTACACATGATCTTACCTATCTATCTATCATTTTAATACATCTATATCTACTATCCTTTTAATACTATCTATCTATCATTTTAATACTATCTATCTATCATTTTTAATACTATCTATCTATCATTTTAATACTATCTTACTCATATTTTTAACATATCTATCTATCCGCATAATACACATACTTCACATTCTAAAAATGCACTTTAATGCTTTTCCCAGACATAATATAGACACAACCCACCTCACGTTATATTCTCTGCACATAAGCCCCAAACACTTTTATAGACAACGAACACATACACACTCCATAAAAGGCCTTTAAGTGACCAGTAACCAAGAGAGTAAAAACAATGGAAGAAAAGGAAAATCCCAAAACGTTTCTTTCAAAATTATTTAAGATTATTTGATATGAATTATTAAAACGTTTAAAGAATCACTTATGCGTTAACAAATCACTCGGACTTTAGAATAAATAATTTAAACATTAAAAAATGAAATGAACGTTAAACAAAATTAATCAGATTTTAAAATGAATAACACAGACGTTAAATGAATCACTCCAACGTAAAAACAATCAATCAGAATTTTAAATGAATCGCCACAGACGTTAAATGATCACTCCAACGTAAAAACAAACAAATAACAAACGTTTAAGAATCACAAACGTTTAAAGAATCACAAAAAGAATTTAAGAATCACAAACGTTTAAAAATTTAAAGAATCAAACGTTTAAAGAATCACAAACGTTTAAAGAATCACAAACGTTTAAAGAATCAAAAGAATCACAAACGTTTAAAGAATCAAACAAACAAACGTTTAAGAATCACAAACGTTTAAAGAATCACAAACGTTTAAAGAATCACAAACGTTTAAAGAATCACAAACGTTTAAAGAATCACAAACGTTTAAAGAATCACAAACGTTTGAGGAAATCACTTCTCGGATTTTAGATTTTAAGAATCATCACTCATGCTTCAGATTAAATCACCCAAAAGTTGAAGGAAATAACAATCAAAAATCACAAAATGTTTAAGAAGTCACATAAACATTAAAGAAATATCACTCGGACTTTTTAAAAATCGATCACTAAAAAACGTTAAAACAGAAATCCCAAACGTTCAAATAAATCCCTCAGACATTAAGACAAAAACGTTCAAATTGATAAATCAGATATTAAGACAAAAACGTTCAGATAAATAAATCAAATGTTAAGACAACCCAAAACGTTAAAACAAGTCACCCAAACGTTAAGAGGAAGAACTCGAAACGTTTAATACTCAAATACATTAAACAAAACACAAAAACCGTCAACAAAAGTAATCTTTTCTCCTCTCCTCCCCATCTCAAAAAAAAACAACAACAACAAAAAAATCACCGTCAACAAAAATAATTCCCCCCCCCCCACTGCCCAACTCAAAAAAAAAAAAAAAAGAAAAAAAAAACAACACCGTCAACACCACCTAAAAAAAAAAAAAAAAAAAAAAAAAAACCGTCAACAAAAATAACCTTCCCCCCCCTGAAAAAAAAAAAAAAAAAACTCAACAGGTATTGTTCTACTATCTCATCTGTGTTCACGATTCACAATCTTTCACGAACGTAATGGTTTTTGCAGCGGGCACAGCGCAGGCTTGCAAAGAGCAGTAAAGGAATGTGACTGGGTTGTTAACTGCGTGATTTGGGGCAATTAAAGTGAGGAAGTGTGTTTTATTACGAGCTCGGGGACCCACTAGCCGAGTTGGCGGTGTAAGAACATGAGTCTTTGCGGGCGGGGAGGGGAGGGGGGGAGGGTGGGGGGGTGGGGTGGGGGAGGGGGAGGGGAGGGGAGGGGAGGGAGGGGGAAGGGGAGGGGAGGGGAGGGAGGGGAGAGAGGAGAGAAGGAGGAGGACATTATATTTGGATTTCGCTCTTGTCTCAGCTCTTTAGATTCTTTTTATTATTATTTTCCTTTCTTTTTTTCGATTTTTATTATTGTATTTCTTTGTTTTTCTATTGTATATATTTATATATTTATGTATCTATGTATATGTTATATATCATTTTATGTATATATTTATACATACACATATACATACAGCTGTGAACACACACGCATACGCAGACACACACACGCAACTATCTAAGAATCTAACTAAGAACATAACTATCTAACAATCTATCTTACAGCCCAGCTATGTAACAATCTAATTATCTAAAAAAAGACCTATCTCACAATTAAACAACACAACTCTCTACTTAACGACCCAACTATCTGTCTAACTATATAACAATCCAACTATCTATCTAAACATCTATCTAACGATCTAACAACCCAAGTATCTAACAATCTAACTTTCTGCCTATCTAACTACCTAACAACTCAACTATCTAACAATCTAACAACCCAATTACCTAACGATCTAACAACCCAACTGCCTAACTGTCTAAATATAAGACTAAACTCAAAACTATCTAGCCATCTAACACCATCCAGTATCCAAAGACGTCTACTACAAACAACATACCTAACAATCAGTTATCCAAAACTACCTACCTATCTAACGATCTATTAAATCAACTATCTAAGAACTATCTAACTAACTAACATAAAACTGTCGAGCAATCTAACAATCAAATGATGATTATCGTCGAACTATCTTTGAAATTATAACTACAACCCCACCCTAACACGTCTAATAACCAAATTATCTAACAAGCCAACTATCTAACACCATAATTTATTATAGCATTTTTTATTATAGGAATATAAATCATCTATCCATCTATCTATCTTATCTATCTATCTATCTATCTATCTATCTATCTATCTATCTATCTATCTATCTATCTATCTTCTATCTTATATATGTGTGTGTGTGTGTCTTGTGTGTGTGTGTGTGTGAGGTTGTATGTGTGTGTGTGTATGTGTATCCAAATATGGTAATGCATATTTACCAGCAAACACATCAAGCAACAAGCCATAATTTGTTATCTCGTCAACTACACTCCCCGTCCCCCCCCCCTAACCCCCCACCCCTTCAAACCCCCCCTAATCCGGCCAAACCCCCGACCTGCGCTCTCCCTCCCCTGTGGCAACTTGGGCCGCGACCCTGCCCTCGTCCCCGCGGAGGGCTCCCGGGCGAAAATCATGAATGATTCACAGCCAAAACCTTTTACGTTGATTGTGTGTGGCGTGCCGAAGCCATAGCCGGGCTTCTTGTGCACTCATAAAGCCCGTTATGTGCCACACTGGGACGTGCCGGCCGACCCTGGGACGCTCTCCGGCTGCTGCCCACACCTCCGGACGAGGCTGCGGCTCGACCCAGGATTTTGCCAGCAGGAAGGGATTCGCATTTGCACGCTTTTGGGGCAGGCTTTCTTTCTGGTGTGTGTTTTTTTTTTCTATAGTATTGTTTTAGATAGATGTATTGAGGTATCTATGTACAGTTATCTATCTATTACATATATGTATATATATGTATATAAATAAATTATGTATATGAGCCAATGTCTATATTTCTGTGTATTTTCATATATTATATACTCATAACACACGTATCTATATATTTCTATATATTCTATATATATGTATATATATGTGCATTAATTTAATGTTTATTTGCATACATAATATATATATATATACATATATATAATATATATTATATATAATATATATATATTTATATTTATGATATGTTGTGTGTTGTGTGTGTTTCTGTGTGTGTGCATACGCACGCACGTATATATACATTTATACACACACACACACACACACAATATTATATATGTATATATTATATATTATATATATATTTATTATATATAAATATTATTTTAAATGTTTACTTATATATATGTATTATGTATATGCTCTCCTCTCTCTTCTCTCTCTTC
>NW_020868712.1:276870-289370 GCF_003789085.1 Penaeus vannamei
TATTTTATTATTTAATATAAATAAATATTATTTATTATTTCATTATTATACTTATTCATTATTATTTTATTATTATTTTATTATTTATTATTTTTTATTATATTATTTTATTATTATTTATTATTTATTATTATATTATTTTATTATATTTTATTATCTTATTATTTATGATTTCGCCAAAAAATTCCTTTCGCCGCGAAGCCCAAAAGCCGCTCCTCCTTCTGCCCGCCAACACAACACCGAACGCAAAAATGACCGAAGACACAACACACTCTCTTGAAAGGTGTCGCTTGAAAGGCCAACGACAAAAGCCCACGGAAGGAAGATATACACGCTCTCTGTTTGTTTCTTTCTCTTTGTCTTCTTTCTCTTCGTCTTCTGTCTCTGTTTCTGTCTCTCTTTCTCTTTATTTGTCCACGCTCTCTGTTTGTTTCTTTCTTTCTCTTCGTCTGTCTCTGTTTGTCTGTCTCTCTTTCTCTTTATTTGTCCACGCTCTCTGTTTGTTTCTTTCTCTTTGTCTCTTTCTTCTTCGTCTGTCTCTGTTTCTGTCTCTCTTTCTCTTTATTTGTCCACGCTCTCTGTTTGTTTCTTTCTCTTTGTCTTCTTTCTCTCTCGTCTGTCTCTGTTTCTGTCTTTCGGTCTCTTTATTTGTGTCTGTCTTTCTGTTTTCTCCCCGCTCTTAATCTCTCTCAATCTCTCAGGGTTTTTTTCTATCTCTTCTCCTCTCTTAATTTCTGTCTCCCTCCCTACCTCTTCCCCCTCCCCCCCCCTTCTCTCTCCCTCCCTCTCTCTCTTTCCCTCTCCCCCCTCTCTCTCTCCCTCCCTCCCTCCCCCTCTCTCTCTCCCTCCCTCTTCTCTCCCTCCCTCCCTCCCTCCCTCTCTCTCTCTCCCCTCCCTCTCTCTCTCCCTCCCTCCTTCCCTCTCTCCCTCCCTCTCTCATTCTCAGAGAAGGAGAGAGAGAGAGAGAAGTAAAGAATGAGGTCCGTCTTAAGATTATGCTAAACGGCTCTAAAGATTTCGTGAGACGACCTGGAGGACAGGTCGTAAAATACAGGGGGGAGGGGGGAGGGGGAGGGGAGGGGAGGGAGGGGAGGGAGGGAGAAAAGAGAGAGAGAGAGAGAGAGTGAGGGTGGCAGGGAAAGGAATGAGGGGAAAAGAGAGAAGGAGAGAGGCAGAGGGGAGAGGAAAGGGAGGGGGGGAGAAGCAGGGAGGTTAGGGAAGAAGGGAGAAGGGGAGGGAGGAGGAAGGGAGGGAGGGAGGGAGGGAGGGAGGGAGGAGGGAGAGGGAGGAGAGGAAGAAGGAAGGAAAGGAGAGAGAGAAAGACAGGGAGAGAAGCAAGGGGTGAAAGTGAGAAGAGAGAGAGAGAAGAGAAGGAAGAGAGAGAAGGTCAAACAAACATAAAAATACAGACAGAAAAAAAAAATGAAAAAAATGACCACTATAAAAAAAGAAAGAACGAAAGAAAGAAGATACGAATCGAAAACCGCTAAACAAAGAAGAGAAAAAAGAGAAAGAGAGAGAAGGGGAAAAAGTCGTCAATGCATAAAACACGAAAGGAAAAAAAGAAGAAAGAAAGAGAAGCAGCAACATAACAATAAACTAATGGACAGGAAGTCAAACTGTAACCCTATCCAGATGACACTGTATCCATATAAACAACATGGCTTAACAAGTGTCAACAGAACTCTTTAAAAAAAACATGTTGCTCTTTAACAAACCTAAAAAATGATTTTGCAAACCTAAAAATGATTGAATTTAAACAAACCTAAAAATGATTTTGGGAATTTAACAAACCTAAAATGATTTTGGGAATTTAACAAACCAAAAAATGATTTTGGGAATTTAACAAACCTAAAATGATTTTGGGAATTTAACAAACCTAAAATGATTTTGGGAATTTAACAAACCTAAAATGATTTTGGGAATTTAACAAACCTAAAAATGATTTTGGGAATTTAACAAACCTAAAAATGATTTTGGGAATTTAACAAACCTAAAAATGATTTTGGGAATTTAACAAACCTAAAAATGATTTTGGGAATTTAACAAACCTAAAATGATTTTTGGGAATTTAAACAAACCTAAAATGATTTTGGGAATTTAACAAACCTAAAAATGATTTTGGGAAATTTAACAAACCTAAAATGATTTTGGGAATTTAACAAACCTAAAATGATTTTGGGAATTTAAACAAACCTAAAAAGATTTTGGGAATTTACAATAAAAATTTTTGGGAATTTAACAAACCTAAAAATGATTTTGGAATTTAACAAACCTAAAATGATTTTGGAATTTAACAAACCTAAAATGATTTTGGGAATTTAACAAACCTAAAATGATTTTGGGAATTTAACAAACCTAAAAATGATTTTGGGAATTTAAACAAACCTAAAATGATTTTGGGAATTTAACAAACCTAAAGATGATTTGAATTTAACAAACCTAAAAATGATTTTGGGAATTTAACAAACCTAAAAATGATTTTGGGAATTTAACAAACCTAAAGATGATTTTGGGAATTTAACAAACCTAAAGATGATTTTGGGAATTTAACAAACCTAAAAATGATTTTGGGAATTTAACAAACCTAAAGATGATTTTGGGAATTTAACAAACCTAAAGATGATTTTGGGAATTAACAAACCTAAAAATGATTTTGGGAATTTTAACAAACCTAAAAAATGATTTTGGGAATTTAAACAAACCTAAAAAATGATTTTGGGAATTTAACAAACCTAAAAATGATTTTGGGAATTTAAAACCTAAAAATGATTTTGGGAATTTAACAAACCTAAAAATGATTTGGGAATTTAACAAACCTAAAATGATTTTGGGAATTTAACAAACCTAAAAATGATTTTAAAAAATGATTTTGGGAATTAACAAACCTAACAAACCTAAATGATTTGGAATTTAACAAACCTAAAAATGATTTTGGAATTTAACAAACTAAAATGATTTTGGGAATTTAACAACCTAAAAATGATTTTGGGAATTTAACAAACCTAAAAATGATTTTGGGAAAACAAACCTAAAAATGATTTGGGAATTTAACAAACCTAAAAATGATTTTGGGAATAAAATGATTTGGGAATTTAACAAACCTAAAAATGATTTTGGGAATTTAACAAACCTAAAAATGATTTTGGGAATAAACAAACCTAAAATGATTTTGGGAATTTAACAAACCTAAAAATGATTTTGGGAATTTAACAAACCTAAAAATATTTTGGGAATTTAACAAACCTAAAATGATTTTTGGGAATTTAACAAACTAAAAATGATTTTTGGAATTTAACAAACCTAAAAATGATTTTGATTTTGGGAATTTAACAAACCTAAAATGATTTTGGGAATTTATAAAATGATTTTGGGAATTAACAAACCTAAAAATGATTTTGGAATTTAACAAACCTAAAAAATGATTTTGGGAATTTAACAAACCTAAAAATGATTTTGGGAATTTAACAAACCTAAAAATGATTTTTGGGGAATTTAACAAACCTAAAAATGATTTTTTAACAAACCTAAAAAATGATTTTGGGAATTTAACAAACCTAAAAATGATTTTGGGAATTTAACAAACCTAAAAATGATTTTGGGAATTTAACAAACCTAAAAATGATTTTGGGAATTTAACAAACCTAAAAATGATTTTGGGAAAACAAACCTAAAAATGATTTTGGGAATTTAACAAAACTAAAAATGATTTTGGGAATTTAACAAACCTAAAAATGATTTTGGGAATTTAACAACCTAAAAATGATTTTGGGAATTTAACAAACCTAAAAATGATTTTGGGAAAACAAAAACCTAAAAATGATTTTGGGAATTTAACAAACCTAAAAATGATTTTGGGAATTTAACAAACCTAAAAATGATTGGGAATTTAACAAACCTATAAATGATTTTGGGAATTTAACAAACCTAAAAATGATTTTGGGAATTTAACAAACCTAAAAATTTTGGGAATTTTAAAAATGATTTTGGGAATTTAAACAAACCTAAAAATGATTTGGGAATTTAACAAACCTAAAAATGATTTTGGGAATTTAACAAACCTAAAATGATTTTTAACAAACCTTTTTGGGAATTTAACAAACCTAAAAATGATTTTGGGAATTTAACAAACCTAAAAAATGATTTTGGGAATTTAACAAACCTAAAAGATTTTGGGAATTTAACAAACCTAAAGATGATTTTGGGAATTTACAAACCTAAAAATGATTTTGGAATTTAACAAACCTAAAAATGATTTGGGAAAATGATTTTGGAAATTTAACAAACCTAACAAACCTAAAAATGATTTGGGAATTTAACAACCTAAAATGATTTTTAACAAACCTAAAAAATTTGGGAATTTAACAAACCTAAAAATGATTTTGGGAATTTAACAAACCTAAAAATGATTTGGGAATTTAACAAACCTAAAATGATTTTTGGAATTTAACAACCTAAAGAAATTTAACAAACCTAAAATGATTTTGGGAATTTAACAAACCTAAAAATGATTTTGGGAATTTAACAAACCTAAAATTTTGGGAATTAACAAACCTAAAAATGATTTTGGAATTTAACAATAAAAATTTTGGGAATTAACAACCTAAAAATGATTTTGGGAATTTAACAAACCTAAAAATGATTTTGGAATTTAACAAACCTAAAAATGATTTTGGGAATTTAACAAACCTAAAAATGATTTTGGGATTTGGAATTTAACAAACCTAAAAATGATTTTGGGAATTTAACAAACCTAAAAATGATTTTTGGAATTAACAAACAAACCTAAAAATGATTTTGGGAATTTAACAAACCTAAAAATGATTTTGGGAATTTAACAAACCTAAAAATGATTTTGGAAATTTAACAAACCTAAAAATGATTGGGAATTTTAACAAACCTAAAAAATGATTTTGGGAATTTAACAAACCTAAAAATGATTTTGGGAATTTAACAAACCTAAAAATGATTTTTGGGAATTTAAAACCTAAAAAATGATTTGGGAATTTAACAAACCTAAAAATGATTTTGGGAATTTAACAAACCTAAAATGATTTTGGAATTTAACAACCTAAAATGATTTTGGGAACAAACCTAAAAATGATTTTGGGAATTTACAAACCTAAAAATGGGATTTAAAATGATTTTGGGAATTTAACAAACCTAAAAAATGATTTGGGAAACTTAACAAACCTAAAAATGATTTGGGAAAACCTAAAATGATTTTGGGAATTTAACAAACCTAAAAATGATTTGGGAATTTAACAAACTAAAAATGATTTTGGAATTTAACAAACCTAAAAATGATTTTGGGAAATTTAACAAACCTAAAAATGATTTTGGAATTTAACAACCTAAATGAATTTTGGGAAATAAAATGATAATTAACAAACTAAAAATGATTTGGAATTTAACAAACCTAAAAATGATTTTGGGAATTTAACAAAACCTAAAACAATAAAAATGATTTTGGGAATTTAACAAACCTAAAAATGATTTGGGAATTTAACAAACCTAAAAAATGATTTTGGGAATTTAACAAACCTAAAATGATTTTGGGAATTTAACAAACCTAAAAAAATTTTGGAATTTAACAAACCTAAAAATGATTTTGGGAATTTAACAAACCTAAAAATTTTGGAATTTAACAAACCTAAAAATGATTTTGGGAATTTAACAAACCTAAAGATGATTTTGGAATTTAACAAACCTAAAATGATTTTGGGAATTTAACAAACCTAAAAATGATTTTGGGAATTTAACAAACCTAAAGATGATTTTGGGAATTTAACAAACCTAAAAATGATTTTGGGAATTTAACAAACCTAAAATGATTTGGGAATTTACAAACCTAAAAAATAAAAATGATTTTGGGGAATTTTAACAAACCTAAAAATGATTGGGAATTTAACAAACTAAAAAATGATTTGGGAACTTAACAACCTAAAATGATTTTGGGAATTTAACAAACCTAAAAAAATGATTTTGGGAATTTAAACAAACCTAAAAACCATGTGAACAAACCTAAAAATGATTTTGGAAAATTTGAGGTGTATTACATAAATTTTAAGGACCTTTATCGGAAGAAAAAAAAAGTTCAATACAAGGCTATAACTTGCGTCTCGACGAGTGTGCGAATAATAAAATGGAAAATGTGTGTGCGTGTGTGTGTGTGTGTGTGTGTGTGTGTGTGTGTGTGTGTGTGTGTGTGTGTGTGTGTGTGTGTGTGTGTGTGTGTGTGTGTGTGTGTGTGTGTGTGTTGTGTGTGTGTGTGTGTGTGTGTGTGTGTGTGTGTGTGTGGTGTGTGTTGTGTGTGTGTGTGTGTGTGTTGTGTGTGTGTGTGTGTGTGTGTGTGTGTGTGTGTGTGTGTGTGTGTGTGTGTGTGTGTGTGTGTGTGTGTGTGTGTGTGTGTGTTTGTGTGTGTGTGTGTGTGTGTGTGTGTGTGTGTGTGTGTGTGTGTGTGTGTGTGTGTGTGTGTGTGTGTGTGTGTGTGTGTGGTGTGTGTGTGTGTGTGTGTGTGTGTGTGTAATATATATATATATATATTATATATATATATACACACATACATACATAATACACACACACACACACATATATATTTTTTTAAACATATTTTTTCTAACACACACACACACACACACACACACACACACACACACACACACACACACACACACACACACACACACACACACACACACACATATATATATAAAATACATAAACAGTTAACCAGCGCAGCCTACCGTGTATAATTGACGCAGCAAAGTACACAGCACTTAAGCCGATACTGACTTGTTGGTGGCTAAAAAAGCATTTTTGAAGGGGGGAAAATTTAGCGATCCGGGGGGAGCTGCAGCGCGAACGTTAATTCCAGTCAAAATCCCTTTGTTGTCGCCAGATCTACTAATCCTTCGCTGCTCTTAAATCCGTTTTCATTTTTTTTTCAGGCTAATCCTTTCGCTCATTCTCATAATGCTTTTCCTCTTTCTGAAATTTATTGGGTCATATAATTTGAGTTGTGTGTTGGGTGAGATATGATGGTGGTGGTGGTGGTTATGATGATGATAGTGATGATGATTGATGTGATGAAGTTGATGGTGTAATGGAGAGGATGATGATGTCGGTATGTGATTGTGAATGGAGTTGGTAGTGGTGGGGAAGGTAGGATGAAATGGCTGATGGATGGTCGATGTGTGGGTGGTGATTGGATGGCAATATGGAAATTGATGGCGATGAATAGATGGATCGAATTATGATGACGATACGAAAAAAAGAACGGAAGAGCACTGAAGATGGAAAAATAACGAAATGATGGTGATAATGAGGATTATGGTGTCACGATGGTGATGATGATGATGATTAGTGGTGTGACGATGGTGATGATGTCGATGAAAAGGAAGACAATAAAATGGAGGAAAAAGAGAACTAAAAAGATGAAAAAAAATAAGAATTAGGAAACCCAAACCAAACAAACAAAGCCCCCAAGAAAACAAAAGGAAAGATCAGGTAAGAGAAACGAGGAGGAGGAGAGGACACGGGCCAAGGCTCTCCTCTCTTCGCCAATAAAAACTCTCTCTCCTGGGCTTTCTCTTTGAAGTCCGCCTCGCCCTTTCACTGGCTAGTCTGGAGACAGCTTCTGAGACAGACAGCCTCCGAGACAGCCCGTGACCTCCTTGCAAGACAGCCTCCGAGACACAGCCTGTGATCCTTGCAGACAGCCTCCGAGACCAGCCCGTGATCCTGCAGACAGCCTGACACAGACCCTCGAGACAGCCCGTGATCCTTGCAAGACAAGACAGCCTCCGAGACAGACAGAGACAGACGCCGCCGAGACAGACAGCCTCCGAGACAGCCCGTGATCCTTGCAAGACAGACAGCCTCCGAGACAGCCTGTGATCCTTGCAAGACAGACAGCTTCTGAGACAGACAGCCTCCGAGACAGACAGCCTCCGAGACAGCCTGTGATCCTTGCAAGACAGACAGCTTCTGAGACAGACAGCCTCCGAGACAGCCTGTGATCCTTGCAAGACAGACAGCCTCCGAGACAGACAGCCTCCGAGACAGACAGCCTCCGAGACAGCCCGTGATCCTTGCAAGACAGACAGCTTCTGAGACAGACAGCTCCGAGGATCTCGATGAAAAGGAAGACAATAAAAAAGAGGGAAAGAGCACTAACGAAATAAGATGAAAAAAAAAATAAGAATAGGAAACCCAAACCAAACAAACAAACAAAACCCAAGAAAACAAAAGGAAGAATCAGAGGTAAGAGAACGAGGAGGAGAAGAGGACACGGGCAAAGACTCTCTCTCTTCGCCAATAAAACTCTCTCTTCTGGGCTTTCTCTTTGAAGTCCGCCTCGCCCTTTCACTGGCTAGTCTGGAGACAGCTTCTGAGACAGACAGCCTCCGAGACAGCCTGTGATCCTTGCAAGACAGCCTCCGAGACAGCCCGTGATCCTTGCAAGACAGACAGCCTCCGAGACAGACAGCCTTCGAGACAGCCTGTGATCCTTGCAAGACTGACAGAGACAGACAGCCTCCGAGACAGCCCGTGATCCTTGCAAGACTGACAGCCTCCGAGACAGACAGCCTCCGACAGCCCGTGATCCTGCAAGACAGACAGCCAGACAGCCGTGATCCTTGCAAGACAGACAGCCTCCGAGACAGACAGCCTTCGAGACAGCCTGTGATCCTTGCAAGACAGCCTCCGAGACAGACAGCCCGTGATCCTTGCAAGACAGACAGCCTCCGAGACAGCCCGTGATCCTTGCAAGACAGACAGCCTCCGAGACAGACAGCCCGTGATCCTTGCAAGACAGCCTCCGAGACAGACAGCCCGTGATCCTTGCAAAGAGACAGCCTCCGAGACAGACAGCCCGTGATCCTTGCCCAGACAGCCTCCGAGACAGACAGCCGTGATCCTTGCAGACAGAGACAGACAGCCCGTGATCCTTGCAAGACAGACCCTCGAGACAGCCCGTGATCCTTGCAAGACAGCAGACAGACAGCCCGTGATCCTTGCAAGACAGCCTCCGAGACAGACAGCCCGTGATCCTTGCAAGACAGCCTCCGAGACAGACAGCCCGTGATCCTTGCAAGACAGACAGCCTCCGAGACAGACAATCCTTGCAAGACAGCTCCGAGACAGACAGCCCGTGATCCTTGCAAGACAGACAGCCTCCGAGACAGACAGCCTCCGAGACAGACAGCCTTCGAGACAGCCTGTGATCCTTGCAAGACAGACAGCCTCCGAGACAGACAGCCTCCGAGACAGACAGCCTTCGAGACAGCCTGTGATCCTTGCAAGACAGACAGAGACAGACAGAAGACAGCCTGTGATCCTTGCAAGACAGACAGCCTCCGAGACAGACAGCCCGTGATCCTTGCAAGACAGAGAAGACAGACAGTGATCCTTGCAAGACAGCCTGCAACCGACCTGTGATGCAACGTGTGTCTTACCTTGCCTGCTTAAGATTTTTACCCCCGGTAGCCTGCTTATACACGTTTCTATTAGCCTGCTTAGGAGTTTTATCGCTGCTTGAACAGGTTTATACTGCTAGCCTGCTTAAGTTTTAATTTCTGCTAGCCTGTTTAAACATATTTATGCTAGCCTGCTTAGTTTATTACTGCTAGCCTGCTGATACACATCTCTAATAGCCTGCTTAAAGTTTTATATCTGCTAACTTGCTTAAACAAATCTCTGCTAGACTGGTTAAAGTTTTATTTCTGCTAGCCTGTATAAAGCTTTATTACTGCTAGCTTGCTCAAACACATTTCTGCTTTTCTGCTCTCTTGCTTAAATATATTTCTGCTAGTCTGCTTAAAGTTTTATCTCCGCTAACTTGCTTAAACATATTTCCGATACCCTGCTTAAGGTTTTATTACTACTAGCCTGCTGATACACATCTCTACTAGCCTGCTCAAAGTTTATCCCTGCTAGCTTGCTTAAACATATTTCTGCAAGCCTGCTTAAAGTTTTATCTCTGCTAGCATGTTTATACATATCTCTGCTAGCCTTCTTAAAGTATTTTCACTGCTAGCCTGCTTAAAGCTTAATTACTGCTAGCTGCTGCTTAAACATATTTCTGCTTTTCTGCTCTCTTGCTTAATATATTTCTGCTAGCCTGCTTAAAGTTTTATCCCTGCTAGCCTGCTTAAACATGTTTCTACTAGCCTGCTTAAAGTTTATCCTGCTAGTTTCCTTAAACATATTTCTGGTAGCCTGCTTAAAGTTTCATCCTTGCTAGCCTTCTGATAATTATTTCTGCTAGCTTGCCTGAACATATTTCTGGTAGCCTGCTTAAAGTTTTATCCCTGCTAGCCTGCTTATAATATTATTACTGCTAGCATGTTGATACATGTCTCTGCTAGTTTGCTTAAACATATTTCTACTATCCTGCTTAAAGTTTTATCCTGCTAGCCTTCTGATAAATATTTCTGCTAGCTTGCCTAAACATATTTCTGGTAGCCTGCTTAAAGTTTTATCCCTGCTAGCCTGCTTAAAATATTATTACTGCTAGCATGTTGATACATGTCTCTGCTAGTTTGCTTAAACATATTTCTACCAGCCTATTTAAAGTTACCGCTAGCCTGCTGATACGTACCTCTGCTAGCCTGCTTAAACATCTTTCTGCTAACCTGCTTAAAATCATATCTTTGTCATCGTTGTGATATATTTACCTCCCCTGCTGTAGCCTGTTCTGTCAACTACATCTGTACGAGGCTATAACTCACATCTCGACGAATGATGCAAAATAGAAGAGGAAAGTGTGTGTGTGTGTGTGTGTGTGTGTGTGTGTGTGTGTGTGTGTGTGTGTGTGTGTGTGTGTGTGTGTGTGTGTGTGTGTGTGTGTGTGTGTGTGTGTGTGTGTGTGTGTGTGAGTGTGAGTGTGTGTGTGTGTGTGTTGTGTGTGCGTGTGTGTGTGTGTGTGTGTGTGTGTGTGTGTGTGAGTGAGTGAGTGAGTGAGTGAGTGAGAGTGAGTGAGTGAGTGAGTGCGTGCGTGTGCGTGTGCGTGCGTGTGTGTGTGTGTGTGTGTGTGTGTGTGTGCGTGCCGTGCGTGCGTATGCGTGCGTGTGCGTGCGTGTATGCAATCATGGAACTGAACCGCCTCCCCTGCCGGCCTATCCATCAATCCTCCATCTCCGTAGGTTTTCACTAACCCTGTTCAACAATCACGTTTTTTTTTTCTCTTCTCTAGTCCACGCACGGACCTGCGCCCCTGCCAGCCCGTGTTCGCTCCCGGCAGGTCAAAGCGAATTCCTTTGACAGAAGTTCCACTCTTCTCCCCTCTTCCTCTCCTCTTTCTTTTCCCTTCCTTCTTTCTCTTCTCCTCTTCTCCTTCCTCCTTCCCTCTCCTTCCACACTTCCCCTTTCTCCCTTCCCTCTTCTCCTTACTCTCATCCTTTTCCTTCTCCTCTTCCCTCGCCTTCCCCACTTCCCCTATCTCTCTTCCCTCCTCTTCTCCTTCCTTCTCCTTCTCCTCTTTCCTTCTCCCCTTCGGTCTTCCGCTCTCCCTTTCCCCTTCTCTCCTTCCATTTCCTCCCTGTCCTTTCTTCTACCCACCTTCTCTCTTCCTCCTTTTATTTCGCCTTTGTTCTTATCCCTTCCTCCTCTGTCCTTTCTCCCTTTCCTTCTCCTTCCCGTTCGTCCTCCCCTTTGCCTATTCCCCTTCACTTTTCTCATTTCCCCTTGCCTATCTCCCTCCCTCTCCCTTGCCTTTCTTCCTCCCTCACTTGCCTTCCTTACCTTTCACCCTCCTCCTTTTCTCCCTCCTTTCTTTATCTCTGTCCTTCGCTCCTTCCATACCTCCTCCTTCAGTCAAAAACAGCCTTAAAATGCAGCTAATTTTATCATTTTTGTTTCATTATTATCATTATTATTGTTGTTATCTTAACTTCTTCCCTTCCTATCTTACTTCCTTCGTTTCGCTTTCTCCTTTTACCTCATTCCCTTCTTCCCTCCCCTGCCTCCATTCCTCCCTCCCTTCTCCATTGCCTGTTTCCCTCTCCCTCCCTCTTTTTCATCCTTTCCCCTCACTTTTATCCCTCCCTCCTCCCCTCCCTTCCATCCTACCTCCCCCGTTACCTATTTCCCTTTGCCTTTTGCCTGTCCCTTCATCCGTCCCTTCCCCCTCTCCCTGTCCTCCCCCTTCTCCATTCCTCCTTCTTCCTCCCCCTCTCCATTCCCTCCCTCCTCCTCCTCTACCTCCTCCCTCCCCATTATCCATATCCCTTTTACTGTCCATCCCTCCCTTCCTCCCCTTCCTCCCCCTCCCTCCTTTCCTCCTCCCTCCCCTCTCCTCCTCCTTTCCTCCCTCCCCCTCCCCTCTCCTCCTCCTTCCCTCCTCCCCCTCCCCCCTCTACTCCCTCCCTCTACTTCCCTCATTCCTCGTCCCCCATTACCTATTTCCCTTTTCCCTCTTCCTCCCCTCCCCCTCCCACCCACCCACCCCTCCCTCCTCTCGTGCCTGTGGTCGCTAGGCAACGAGGACTAAG
>NW_020868712.1:294370-300669 GCF_003789085.1 Penaeus vannamei
CTTAACATTGAATCACAAGTTCAAAAGAATTCCATCAGCAAATATCGAAACTTGTCTCATCAATTTGCTGAAAGGAGAGATGCTATAGGCAGTATTCTTGCTTTCCTAGAAGAATTGAGCGCTGTCATGGATATTTCAGCACAGTGACTTCAATAAAGGAACAACCATGTATGTGCAAGCTATATAAATCAGTGGCATAACACGATATTGCAGGAGCATTTGATCGTGTATGGCACCAAGGACTGCTGGAGAAACTGCAGGTCAAACGCACTGAGGGGGGGGGGAAGTCCTCAGCCTCCTCAACAACTACCTTATTGGGCGAAATCTCCACGTGGTTCTGAATGGCACATCCTCTCGAGAAGTCCCCTACAGATGCTGGTGTTCCCCAAGGAAGTGTCCTGGGTCCATTGCTCTGGGACATATATATCAATGTCCTTCTAAACCTCATCCCAGAAGCAAGGGCAGATGCTGACGACTGCACTCTGCATTTCACTTTTAACCAGGATGAAAGGGCAGAAGTTCAGCATCTTGTCCAGCAACGACTGCCAGACATTACCACGTGGGGTAAACGATGGCAAGTCGTATTTGCTCCTGAAAAGACCCAGATGATGATATCTAGGTTTCGAGAAAAAAAAAAATCTGGAGCTCTATTAAGAGTGAAAATTTATCAGAAAAATCGATCATTGAGGTTTTAGGAGTAAAATTTGACGAGAAGAGTTTCAAGGGACACGTGGAGGATCTGGCCAAGGAAGGGCCTCCGAAACCGGCTGCTCTCCGACGCAGCTCTTCCTCCCCAAGTCCTGAGGGACGCAAGATCCCCTACGAAGCACAGGTGAGCTCTGCCTTCGAGTATGCACCGCTAACATGGACGTCCTGCCCCGCCTCATACCCCAACCTCCTCGAGAGGGTCGACGAACGAGCGAGACGCTTCACCAACAGATGCGGTGGAGGAGCCTTAGGCCCAACGCGCAGCCTTCAACACCGCCGGGACGAGGCGAGGCTCACGACCCTGAACAAAGCTACATTTCTGGCTCTTCGAGGAACCCCGAGGAACCCCGATGCGACGAACCTACAGGTGAACACTCCCTTTCTTGGCTCCCGAGGTTCCCGATGCGACGAACCTACAGGTGAACGTAGTCTCGTTGTACCTCGGTCCAGAACCTCCCTCCATCAGAGACCCTTCATACCTCAAATATCAAGGATCTGGAATGTATTTATTACGTCCATTGACTCACTGGAACACAACCAAACTCAAGGTCAACAGATGGCTGCCATTCAATAATACAGATATGTACACTAGTTAAACTTAGTTTTTTTCACGCAAGTAAAATATCCCATATTGTTCGCAAAGTTTTTTTTTTAATATACGGTTTTTGGTTAGATTTTAGATAGACAGATCAGAAATGAGATGTCTTTAGCTTAAAAAAACTATGCAAGGGTGTAGTTGTAAACCCCTTCTATACAACCTGTTTTACGTTATGATAAACATGTTTGAAAAGGGAGACTCGGAGAGAAAGAGAAAGAGAGGAAACTATGAAAGAAAGAAAAAGAGAGAAAGGGAATAAAGAGAGACTCAAAAAGAAAGAGAAGGAGAGAACTAGACTAAGAAGGAAAGAAAGAGAAGGGGAATCAGAAAGAGAAAGAGACAAGTAGACTAAGAAGGAAAGAAAAAGAGAGGAGAATCGGAAGGAAAGAAAAAGAGAGAAGGGGAATAAGAAAGAGAACGAGACTCGGAAAAAAAGAGGAGAGGAGACTAAGAAGGAAAGAAAAAGAGAGAAGGTGAATAAGAAAGAGAAAGGGACTCAGAAATAGAGAGAGAAAAAGAGACAGAGAGAAAGAGACTCAGAAATAGAGAGAGAAAAAAGAGACCCAGAGAGAAAAGAACCCAGAAATAGAGAAGAGACCCAGAAATAGAAGAGAGAAAAAGAGACCCAGAAATAGAGAGAAAAAAAGAGACCCAGACAGAAAGGGAGAGAAACTCAGAAACAGAGAAAGAAAAAGAGACCCAGACAGAAAGAGAAACTCAGAAACAGAGAGAAAAAGAGACCCAGACAGAAAGAGAAACTCAGAAACAGAGAGAAAAAGAGACTCAGAGAGAAAGAGAGAGAGACCCAGAAAGCAATAAAAGGAAGAAGACAGAGAAAAGAGACTCAGAAATAGAGAGAGAAAAAGAGACCCAGAGAGAAAGAGACTCAGAAACAGAGAGAAAAAGAGACTCAGAAAGAAAGAGAGAGAGACCCAGAAAGCAATAAAAGGAGAGAGACAGAGAGAAAGAGACCCAGAAATAGAGAGAGAAAAAGAGACAGAGAGAAAGAGAAACTCAGAAACAGAGAGAAAAAGAGACAGAGAGAAAGAGAACTCAGAAACAGAGAGAGAAAAAGAGACCCAGAGAGAAAGAGAGAGAGACCCAGAAAGCAATAAAAGGAAGAGAGGCCTCCAGGGACGCATCGCAGGCGCAACATAATCACACCACGACATCACGCCCGCCACCCAAGCCTCGGGCATCATCACGGGCGGCGTGGGCGGCCAGGGTCAGGCGTGGGCGAAGGTCATGGGCGTGTGTGCATGCGAGAGTGTGTTGGTGATTGTTTTTTGGTGTGTTTGTTTGTTTGATTGTGTGTGTGTGTGTGTTTGTGTGTGTATGTGCGTGTGTCTTTGTGTGTGTGTGTGTGTGTGTGTGTGTGTGTGTGTTGTGTGTGTGTGTGTGTGTGTGTGTGTGTGTGTGTGTGTGTGTGTGTGTGTGTGTGTGTGTGTGTGTGTGTGTGTGTGGCGCGCGATGCGCGCGCGCGCCCGTACGTACGTGCGTGCGTGTGTGAGTGTGAGTGATTGCGTGTTCGTGTGACAGACATACACAGACATCCATAAAGAGTATACACACACACAAACCACGCACACACGTATACACACACACACCCGCCCTCACTCCCAACCACAGAACCACCCATCGTGGCGGCCCAGAGCGACCAAACGCGGGCGCCGAGGTGACCTTATCTCCCCGCAATGACTGCTACAAGAGACATCTCACGAGGGCGCGTGCCACGGGCTCGTGTTGGGGGGGGGGGGGGGGAAGAGGGAGAGGGGAGAGAGGGGGGGAACACGGAGGAGAGGGGGGAGAGAGGGGGAAGGGAGGGGGCAAGGGAGAGGGGAAGGGGAAAGGGAAGGGAGAGAGGGGTGGATATGCGGGGAAGGGGAGAGCGCGGGAGAGGAGAGAGAAGAGAGAGGGGGAAAGGGAGGAAGGAGAGACGGGGGGGAAGGGAGACAGGGAGCGGGGAGAGAGGGAGGGGAGACGGGGAAGAGAGATGGGATGAAGAGGGGGGGTAAGGGGGAAGAGGTGGAGGAGAGAGAGAGGGGGAGGAGTCAATATTTACGTAGGAGATAAAATGGCGCAAAAAAAAACAGCCGTCGTTAACATCTAAGACTTTTCGGCTGTAAAGGCTTCTTAATCTGGGCGACAGCGAAGGGTGGTGACGTCACAGGAGGAGGAAGGAGGCAGGTAGGACGGGAGAGCAGGAGGAGGAGGAGGAGGAAGGGAAAGGAGGGAGGAGGAAAGGAGCGAGCGTGAGGAGAGAGGCAGGAGGAGGAGGTAGGAGGAGCAGGAAGAGGAGGTGCGAGGAGGAGAAGGGAGGAGGCCATAGGGAGGAGGAGGGAGGAAGGAGAGAGCGAGGGAGGAAGGAGGAGGCATGGGGGGAGGAGCGATTGAAGGAGTGAATGGAGGAGGAGGAGGGAATGGACGGAGGAGGCAGGAGGATTCAGGTCTCGATGGAGGTGAAGAAAGGAGCGATGAGGTGGAGAGGAGGGAGCGAAGATAGCAGAAAGGAGTAGGACAGGAGTGAGGCACGGAAGGCGGAATAAGATCGAGAGTATGAAGAAGAAGAAAGAATGAAGAAGAAGATATGAAGAGAAGAAGAAGGAAGAAGAAGAAGAAGAAGACAGAAGAGAGAAGAAGAAGAAGACGAGCAGAGAAGCAGGGAGAAGAAGGAAGAAGAAGAAGAAGGAGACAGGAGAAAAAGAAAGAAGAAAAAAGAAGCATGAAGAAGAAAGTAAGAGAATAAAAGGAAGAAGAAGAAGCGGAAGAAGGAGGAAGGAGGAGAAAGGAGGAAAGAGGAGGAGGAGAGAGGAGGAGGAGGAGGAGGAGGAGGAGGGATAATGAGGATGTACGTAAGTGGAGAGCCAAGTGTGTGCTATAACCGAGGACAGAAGAAGAGGGTAGGTAGGAGAATCAGAGGACACAACGAGTCAATGAAGGAGCGAGAGAGACAAGAAGAGCAAGAAAGGGGGAGAGTAGGAAGAAGAAAGAAGAAAGTAGAAGATAGAAGGAGGAGGAAGGAGAGGTGATGTGGAAAAGTAGGAGGAGAGGACAGGGATAGGCAGAGAGAGCAAAAAGAAGGAAAGAGAAAAAGAGAAAAACAGAAGTGAAAACCGAGGAAGGAAAACGGAACATGAAACAAAAACACAAAATAAGAAAAAGCAAACAACAAAGAGACAAAAAGAATAAAAACACAACCAAAACAAAAGAACAAACAAACAAGAATATCAAACAAAGTAAAAATAAAAAAAAATAATAAAAAATACAATAAACATAAACAACCCAACACGACAAACAAACAAGCCCAAGAACCCAAAGCACAACCAAACAACAAAACAACAAAACAAACAAAAGAGCACAGATGACTTTCAGGCAGCACAAAGCACAGAGCTGCATGCATGAACATTCTTCACAAGCACCATGCCCAGGGGTGAGGTCTAGGCAGGCACGCAATGCACTGGCGGGGTGAGCATGAGAGGGAGAGGAGGAGGGGGGGGGGGGAGAAGATGAGGGAAGAAGAGAAGAGGGAGGGAGGAGGGAGAGAGACGGAGGAGGGAGGAGGAAGGGGGGAGGAGGAGGAAGGGAGGGGAGGAGGAGGGAGGGAGGGAGGAGGGAGGAGGAGGGAGAGGAGGAGGAGGAGGGAGGAGAAGGGAGGAGGAATGGAGAAGGGAGGAGGGAAGGGAGGGGAGGGGAGGGGAGGAGGAGGGAGGGAGGAGGAGGGGAGGGAGGGAGGAGGGAGGGAGGGAGGGAGAGGGGAGAGAGGGAGAGGAGGGAGAGAGGGAGAGAGGAGAGAGAGAGAGAGAGAGAGAAGAGAGAGAGAGAGAGAGAGAGAGAGAGAGAGAAGAGAGAAAGAAAGAGAGAGAGAGAGAGAGAGAAAGGATTGGAGAGAAGAATGGGGAGAAAGAAGAAGGCGAACGGAAAGAGGTGGGGTGGAGGGAGGGAAAGGGAGAAGGAGAAGGGAGGAGGGAGAGGATAGACAGGAAGGGAGAAGAAAAAAGGGGGAAGGGAAGGGATGAGGGGGAGGGGGGAAGGAATGGAAGAAGAGGGAGAGAAGGATGAAGAAGGAATGAGAGAGACGAGAGAGAGGAGAGAGAGAGAGAGAGAGAGAGAGGAGAGAGAGGAGAGAGAGAGAGAGAGAGAGAGAGCAGAGAAAGAGAGAGAGAGAGAGAGAGAGAGACGGGAGGGAAGAGAATGATGGGGGGAGGAAGAGGAAAGAAAGGACGAGGAGAAGGAAAAAAAGGGGAAAAAGGAGGGAGAGGGAGGAGAAGGGGAAGGAATGGGAGAACAGGGAAGAAAAGGATGTGGAACGGGAAGAGAGAGAGAAAAAAGAGAAAGAAAAGACAGACAGCCAAAACAGAAAAACAAAAAAAAAAAACGAATTCGAGAAAGAACAAGAGAGGCAGCCACGAAAACAAAAAAAGACTCCGGGAAAAAAAAGACAAGAAGCAACACTCCATTAAAACACAAACAAACAAACAGAAGCTCCCTCCCCCTCCCCCTATCCCCCACCAAAAAGATGGCAAAGAAAAGCCGAGAGAGAGAGAGAGAAAAAATCTTTCTGGCTTTCTACACACTGTTTCGGCAAGGTCAAGAGGTCAAAGGTTCACTGCACAGTCAAACGAGGTCGCCAAGGAAAGCGGAAAAGGGGAGGGGGATAGAGGCAAGAAGGAAGGAAGTGGATGAGGGCAGATGAAGGGGGAGGGGGGGGGTATGAGGGGAGAGCAAAGAAGGGGGGAAGGGAGGAGTGGATGAGGACAGGGGCAACAGGGAGGAGGTCAAGTCCAAATGAATCTCTCCCGGCAAGAAAACAAGGTCAAACTGTCTTACGAGAAGGAGCCAAGGTCAGAGATGATTAAATAAACAAATAAACACGGCTCACAAAATATCTAGACTCATTAAAGAAAGATTTAAACAGACTTCGCCGGACCGACTAAATGGACATAGGTCAAAGAATTAAAAAAAAAGAAAGTTAAAAACAAGAAAAAAGAAACGA
>NW_020868713.1:6104-26104 GCF_003789085.1 Penaeus vannamei
GGGGGGGAGAACAGGCCATGCACGCGGTCGTAATCTGTTGTCGCATTATTTCAAGTGATGTTGTGGATTGGGATGGACGTTGAATTTTTAATAAGGGCGAGGGTTTTTTTTCGTTTTTTTCTTGTTATTATGATTATTATTATTATTATTATTATCTAATCCACTTTCTTGTATTATTATTATTATTCATTATTATTAATTATCTTATTATTATTAATCTACTATTCATTATTCTCATTAATATTATTATTTTCATTTTTTTTCATTTTTTTAGACATGAGAGAGAGAGAGAAGTAAAAAGGGGAACGAGGAGACGGAGAACAAGCAGTGAGGGTGAAGGAAGCAGGAAAGAAAAAGATGATGTACGCATGATAAGATTTGATGATGATGGCATTGTGATGATGTAGAAAGAAAGAAGAGAAGGAAGAAGCAAAGAAGAAGAGAAGAAAGAAAAAAGTAAAAGGAAGAAGTAAGAGAAAAGAGAAGAAGCAGTAAGGAAGTAGAAGGAAAGAAGAAGAAGAAGAAGAAGAAGAAATTAAGAAGCAGATGAGGAAGAAGAAGAAGAAAAAGAAGAAAGGGAAGAGAAAGACGCAAAACAAAAAAAAGGGAGTGGAAGAAATGATAAATACACACCAACGAGAGAAGTCGGTGATAAGGCTTCATCCGGAACTAGAAACTCGTTACCGTGGTGGAAAGAGGGAAAAAAAAATGAGACGTGGGAAATAGGAGAGGGAGTTTAAGCGAGGGAACGGCGGTAAAGACCGCCAAAGACTCGGGTTTCAAGCTCGCGGAAAAGCAACGCTGGGTTATACTTCTTTTTCCCTCTTTCCCTCCCTCTTTTAATCCTCTCTCTCTCTCTTCTCTTCCTCTCTTCTCTCTCTCTCTCTCTCTCTCTTCCTTCTCTCTCTCTCTTCTCTCTCTCTCTCTCTCCCTCATCACTTCTCTCTCTCTCCTTCTCTCTCTCTCCTCTCTTTTCTTTTTTTTTTTTTATATTCAATCCTTCCTGCTTCTCTATTTTTTTTTAGTATCTCATATTTTATGAATAATTTAAAGAAAGTTGGGGTTATCTTCTTTTTCCTCTTTCTCTCCTCTTTTCTCCTTCTCTTCTCTCTGTCTTCTCTCTTTCTTTTCTTTTTTTTTCTTTTATAATCATCCTCTTCTCTTACTATATTTTTTACTGACCATTATATTTTTATTAATAATTTAAGAAATTGGGTAGCTTGCTTTTTCCTCTTTCTCTCCTCTTTTCTCCTTCTCTCTCTCTCTTCTTTCTTTTTGTTTTTTTATAATTCATCCTCTTCTGTTACTATTTTTTATACCTTTACTATTTTATGAAATAATTTAATAAAGTGGGTTATCTTCTTTTTCCTTCTTTCTCTCCCTTCTCTTCTTTTCTCCTTTTCTCTCTCTCTCTCCTCTGTCTCGTCCTTTTCTTTTCTCATGTTTTAAATTTTTTTAGTAAATCCATCTTTTCTCTTATTATTTTTTAGACTTCTATATTCTATGAATAATTTAAGAAAAAAGACGATCGAGAGAGACAAAAAAAAAAAATAAAAATTCTTATTATACCACGGTGTCTTCTGTCGCGAGGTTGGGGTGGGGGCGTGCGGGATAGCAGGGGGCGGAGCTGAGAGGGGCAGCCGGGAGAGGCGTGGGGGTGTCCCAATTTGGTCCGCGGTTCCGTTAACTACAACACTAACTAAAAATTTTGAGTTTCAGTTCCAATTTCCTCTTCTCTCCTTCCGCTTTGTTCCTTTATCTACCTTCTTGGCCGTCTCTTGGCCTCCCGCCTTCTTATTCTCCTCCTCATTCGTGTCTCCTTCCCCTCTCTTCCTCCTCTTTCTCCTCCTCTTTCTCCTTCCCCTCTCTTCCTCCTATTTCTCCTCCTACTCTGTCTCCTTCCCCTCCTTCCTCCTCTTTTTCCTCCTCTTCTGTCTCCTTCCCCCTCTCTTTCCTCCTCATTCTCCTCCTCTAGTCTACCTTCCCCCTCTCATCTCTTCTTTCCTTCCTTTTTATATTTCTCCCCTGCTCCTCTTCTTGCTTCCTTCCGCCTATACTTCCGTTGTCCCTCATTCCTTCCCTCTCTTTTCTTCTATTTCCCCCCCTCTCTCCTCCCTCACTTCTCTCCCCTTTCCCCCCTATTCTTCCTCCCATTCCCTCATCCCTTCCTTCTCCTCACCTTCCCCCCCTTTCCCTCCCTCCCTTCTTCCCCTTCCCTCCCCTCAACTTCTTCCCCGTTCCCTCCCCTCCACTTCTCCCCCCCTTTCCCTTCCCCTCACTTCCTCCCCCCTCCCTTCCTCCTCACTTCTCCCCCCTCCCCCCTCCCCCTCACTTCATCCCCCCATCCCTTCCTATCACTTCTCCCCCTCTCCCCTATCCCTCACTTCTCCCCCCTACCTTTCCCCTCATATCTTCCCCCTCCCCTTCCCCTCAACTATCTCCCCCTTCCCTTCCTATTCACTTCTCCCCCCTTCCTTTCTATCACTTACTTCCCCCCTTCCCTTCCTATCACTTCTCCCCCTCCCCTTCCCCTCACTCCCCTCCAATACCCCTTCCGGAGCATACCAATTCCCCTTTCGCGATGCCCCTTGTCGTGGTCGATTCCCCTCGCCTCCGCCGCGGAATAAATGAAGGTCGAGATGAGATACCGGCGCTTCGTTTCCCCTCTTCCCCGCTTCCCCTTCCCGTCTCCTCCCTCTCTCTCTTCCTCCCCCCTTTCTCTTTTTTTCCCCCTCCTCCTGCTTCTCTGATTTTCCCCGGTCTATTCCTATTTTTCCCCTTTTTTTCCCCTTCCCTTACTCTATCTTCCCTCTCCATCTCTTCTTCCCCTCTCTATCTATCCTCCCTTTCCCCTTTCTCCCCCTTCCCGAAAATTACATCCCGTTTTTTATGGCCTTTATAAAGGGGGGACTCAACAGAATACGCAACGACCTCGTGGGTAGTCCCTGCTGCTTCCCCTCTCCCCCCTTCCATCCCATTCTCCTCCCCCTTCTTCCTCTCTCCTTCTCTTCTTCCCCTTATCCTTTTTTCCTTCCCCTACTTTCCCTTCCCTTTACTTCCCTCTTTCCTCTTCTCCTCCTGTCTTTCCTCTTTCCCCTTCTTCTCCTCATCTTTCCTCTTCTCCTTCCCTTCCTTCCCCTCCTCCTTGCTTCTCTTTCTTTTCCCCTCCTTCTCTTTCCCTCCCCTTTTTTCTTCCCCGTCTTTCTTCTCTCCTCATCCCCTCCTCCTTTTCCCTCCCCTTCAGCTTCTTCCCCTTCTTCCTCTCATTCCTCCTCCTCCTTCTCCTCTCCTCCTCCCCTCCCCTCCCCTTTCTTACCTCCTCCCCCCCTCCCCCCTCTCTCCTTCTTGTACGGAGATTCCGTGCTGTTGTCTGCACGGAGGGGGGGGGGGGGAGGATAGGGTTTTTTGGATTTACACGTACTATGATCCCCCTTTCATCCCCCCCCCCCCCCCCCTCTCTCTCTCTCTCTCCTCTCTCTCTCTCTCTCTCTCTCCTCTCTCTCCCTCTCTCTCTCTCTCTCTCTCTCTCTCTCTCTCTCTCTCTCTCTCTCTCTCTTCTCACTTCTCTCTTCTCTCTCTATTCTCCATTTATCTCTTCCTTTTAATTCTTCGGTTTTGTTATATTATTAAAGTTTTCCAACCCCTCCTCACCCCCCTCCTTACCCTCTCCTCTCCCTATCCCCTCACTCCCTCAATACCCCCCTCCTTCTCCCTCTCTCAAGGACCCCTTCCCTCTCCCTCTCCTCTTACGCCCCTCCTCAGAGACCCCTCACCCCCACCCAACCCCCACCACCCCCACCCTTCCGAGATAAATTTCCAAACCAGCGATTGTATATTTCAGAACGAGTGGCGGTTGAATTCTGATTGTGGTGGGGGGGGAGGGGAGGGGAGAGGGAAAGGAGAGAGGAGAGAGGGAGGAGGAGGAGGAGACATGTTGCTACAGTTTTTTTCTTTTTTATTGGGGTGGGGGGAGGGAGGGGAAGGGTGTTCTTCTTATCCATGTTTTTTGTTGGTTGTTATTTATTTGTTTATCTTTTTTGTTTAGTTGTTTGTTTATTGGGTTGTTGTTTGATTTTGTTTTTCAAAGGTTCTGGTTATTCCATTCGTAAATTTGTTGCTTCCTTCTCTTTCACTCTTCTTTTCTTTTCCCTTCTTATTACCCTTCTTCTTTCTACCTTCTTTCTCCTCCGTCTTCCTTGTTTCTTCTTCCCTCACCTCCTTCCACTTTCCTTACCTCCTTTGCTTCCTCCTCCCAACCTCCTCCCTTCCCTCCTCTCCTCCTCTCCCTTCCTTCCCCTTCTCCCTCCCTCCCTCTCCTCCCCTCCCCTTCCTCCTCCTCCTCTCCTCCCCCCTCCCTCCCCCTCACCCTTCTGCCTCTCAACCTCCTCCTCCCTCCCTTCCTCCCTTCCCTCCCTCCCTCCTCCCTCCCTCCTTCCTTCCTCCCTTCCTCCTCCTCCCTCCTCCCTCCTCCCTCCCTCCTCTCCCTCCTCCCTCCCTCCCCTCCCTCCCTCCCTCCCTCACCCCGCTGCCTCTTAACACCTCTCCCTCTTCTCACGCGTATTAAACCGACAAATATTTTCGGAAACAGAATAAGCAAAAATAAAGAAATAAAATCGCTTTCATCCCCCGCGCAGTGTCAGCAGAGGGATTACACAAACAAACAAACAAACAAACGAGGAAACGGGGAAAATACGGAAAGCAGGCTCTTGGAGGTCGAGTGTCGGGGGGAGAGGAGGAGGAGGAGGAGGAGGAGAGGAGGAGGAGGAGGAGGAGGAGGAGGAGGGGAGGAGGAGGAGGGGAAGGGAGGGAGGAGGGTGGGGAAGAGGAAGGAAAAATGAAGGGAAGAAGAAAGGAGGAAGAAGGAGGAGAGAAGATAGAGGTGAAGTGAGAAGTAAAAAGATGAAGGAGAGGGAAGAGAGAACCTCCCTCCTCATCTTCCTTCTCTTTCCTCCCCTCCTTCCTTCTTTCCCTCTCCCCTTCTTCCCCTCCTTTCCCTCTTTCCTCCCCTCCCTCCCTTTCTTCCCTCCCCCCCTTCTCCTCCTCTTTCCCCTCCCTCCCTTCTCTCCCTCCTCCCCCTCTTCCCCCCCTCCCCCTTCCTTCCCCTCCTTCCCCTCCTTAAGGATTATCCCGCGGTACCCTAATACCACCAACGTACGGTAGCAGTTAACCCAAATTAGGGAGTCGAGTGTCAAAGGGAGAAGGGGAGGAGGAGGAGGGGAAGGGAAAAGAGGAAGAGAAGAAAAAGGAAGAGGGAGCAAGAAGGAGGGGAGGAAAAGGGGAAGAGAGGTGATGGGGATAGAGAGGAAGGAAGGGGGAAGGAAGAAGGAGAAGAGAGATGGGATGGAATAGGAAGAGGGAGCAAGAGGAGAAGAAGAAAGAAAGGAAAGAAGGAAGAGAGGAGATGGAAATAAAAAAAGGAAGAGGGATCAAGAGAAGGGAAGGAAGAGGGGGAAGGAGAGAAAGAAGGAGGAGTAAAAAAAAAGGAAGATAAGTGCAAGGAGAAGAAGAAAAAAGAAGAGAAAGGAAGGGAAACAAGAAGGAAGAGAGAAAAGAGTGGAAACGTTAAATAGAATCAGTTCAGGAGGGAAATACGAGAGGGGAAGGGGGGGGAGGGGGGGGGGAGAAAGGGAATGTTAAGAGTCTTAGGAAAACCAGTTTGTGGTTACGGAACGAGGGGGGGGGAGGAGAGGGAGGAGGAGGAGGAGGAGGAGGAGGAGAGGAGGAGGGAGGAGGAGGAGGAGGAGGAGGAGGAGGAGGAGGAGGAGGAGGAGGAGGAGGAGGAGGAGGAGAGGAGAGGAAGAAGAAGAAAAAGAGGAAGAAGAGGAACAAGAAGAAGAGAAAGAAAAGAAGAAGGAGAAGGAGAAGAAGAGGAGGAGGAAGGAGGAGGAGGAGAGGAGTAGGGAGGGAGGAATGGAGGGGAGGAGGAGGAGGGATAGAAAAGAGGGAGAGGAGGCAAGAGAGGGAAGAAAGGGGATTAAAGCCAGCCAGTAAATGCGACAGCAGCAGAAGAACGGGTTGGGAAAGGGATAATGGAATAAGGGAGGATAACGTGGAAGGAGAAAAGACGAGGATTAAATAAGGGAAGAGATGAGGTGGAACTGATGAGGTAATGGAGTAGAATACGCGAAAGTGAGAGAGAGAGAGAGAGGGAGATGGAGGGAGGGAGGGAGGGAGAGAGGGAGGGAGAGAGAGAGAGTGTGGGAGAGAGAGAGAGAGAAAGAGGGAGCTTTCTTCCTCTCCCCCTCCCCCTTTCTTCCTCTCCCCTTCTCCCCCTCTTCCTCTCCCCCTCTCCCCCCCCTCCCCCTCCCCCCTCTTCACCTTATAAGTCCCATCATCTCAAGAACAACAGCAGTTTCTTAAGACCCACCTCCTGCAGCCACTTCGCCCGGAGGCAAGATCGGCGAAGATTTTTTTTAAGACCTGCTGTACGAACAATAAAATTTCAATAATCGCTCAATTCAGTTCCTATCCCTCCCCCCCTCCCTCCTCTTCCTCCCTCTCTCCTCCTCCTACCCCTTCTCTCTCTCCTCTCCTCTCTCTCCCCTTCGCTGCGTGTTTTCCTCTTTTCTCATTCTCCAGTTGTTTTTTTTTTTCTTTTTTTTTTTCTCTCTCTTGATTCTCTTCTCGCGCCTGTCTGTCTCTTGATCTTTCTATATTTTTCTCTCCCTCTCACCTCCCTCCTTCTCTTACTCTCCCTTCCCATTTCCCTCCCCCCTCCATTTACCCTCCCTACCTCCTCCCTCCTTCCTTTATCTCCCTCTCTCCTTCCCTCCCCCCTCCCTCCTTCCCACCCCCCCTCTCATTCCTACCACCCATCCCACCCTCCCTCCCACCCTCCCACCCACCCTCCTCCCTCCCTCCCATCCCTCCCTCCCATCCCTCCTACCCATCCCACCCCACCCATCCCATCTCATCCCATCCCCCTACCCATCCCACCCACCCATCCCTCCCCATCCCCATCCCACCCATCCCTCCCATCCCTCCCATCCCACCCATCCCTCCCTCCATCCCTCCCATCCCTCCCATCCTCGTCGAGAAACAAACACCCCCTCGCTTCCCTCGGCGCCATGGAGCTCGCTGAGAACGACCCGCCCGCTTCTCACGCCCCGTTCTCTCGCTGTAGTTTGTGGGCGGTCGACAGAGCCAGGAGAGGGAGAGGGGAAGGTAGGGGAGGTGAGGTGAGAGGGGGAGGAGGGAGTGGAGAAGGAGGGGATACGGAGGGGACGAGCGTGGAGAGGAAGGGGAGAGGGAGGAGGGAGGAAGGAGGAGGAGGAGGAGGAGAGAGGAGAGGAGGGAGAGGGAGGGAGAGAGAAGAGGGAGGGAGAGAGGAGAGTAAAGAGAAAGGTGGGGAGGGGGAGATGGGAGATGAGGAGAAGAGGAGGGAAGGAGGGAGGGAGGATGAAGGAGGGAGGGGAGAGAGGAGAGAAAAGAGGGAAGGAGGAGAGGAGAAAGTAGAGAGGGAGGAGGGGAGGGGAGAGAGGGAGGAGAAAGAGGGAAGGGAGGAGGCGAGGAGAGAGGAGAAAAAGGAAGGAGAGGGAGAGGGAGGGAGAGAAGAAAGGAGAAATGAATAGAAATGCACGGAGATCAACAGCACAGGAATACATCCGCCGGAAGAGACAGGAAGGAAGAAGAGAAAGGGGAGAAGGAGAAAAAAGAAAGGAGAAGAGAGAGAGAAAGAAAGGAAGAAAGAGGAAGAGAGAGAGAGAGAGAGAAAAGGGAGGAAGAATGATGTAACACCCGAAGGTCGACGATACGAAGAGAGAAGAGGAGAGAATAAGAGAAAGAAGAAAAGAAGAGAAAGGAAAGAGGAAAGAGTTAAAAGAAGAGGGAAGAAAGGAGGGAAACGGAGGAGAGGGAAGGGAGAAGAGAAAGAGAAAGATGTTGGGTTTGATGAATGAATTTCCACATGAATATATTTTTATATTGCTGGTTAGGGGGCGTTGGTGTTTTTTTGTGGGGGGGGGGGAGAGAAAGGGAGAGGAAGAGAGAGACAAGGGGGGATGAGAGAGAGAAGAGGGAGAAGAGACGGAGGGCGGAGGAGAGAAAGGTGAGGGAGGAAGAGAGAAGGGGGGGGAGAGAGAAAGGAGGGAGGAGGAAGAAGAACGGAGGGGGGGGAGAGAGATGAAATGAGAGAGGGAAAGAGAGAGAGATGGAATGGGGGGAAGGAGGAAGAGGAAGGGGGGAGAAAGGGAAGGGGGGGAGGGAGAGAGAGGAGGGAAAGGAGGAAGATGAAGAGAAGGAAGAAGATAGTGAGAAGGAAGAAGATAGAGAGAAGGATAAAATAGAGAGAGAAGAAGGGAAAAATAAGAGAGGGAGAAAGTAAAAATAAGAAGGGAAAGGCGGGATAAGTAAAATAATAACAAGAGGAAAAGTAACCGAATAAGAATAAGAATAAGAGGGAAAAAGAAATATCAAGAGAGGGAAAGTAACAGGGCAAAAATAAGGGAAATTCTGCGGTGCGTGAACGGAAACACCCCCCCCCGCCCCGCCCCCTCCCCCCCCCCCCCCCCCCCCCCGCCCCCGGTAATCCTTCGCTCTCAAAACTGTGACGTAATTGTGACACTGCGCTGACGATTTTTCTGTCTTTATTATTTTTCTTCTTCTTCTTTGTTCTTCTTCTTACTTTGTCTATTTTTTTTTTTTTTTGTTTCCTCTTTGTCTTTCTTTCGTTCTTTCTCTCTCTCTCTCTTCTCTCTCTTTGCTTCTCTTCTCTCTCTCTCTCTCTCTCTCTCTCTCTCTCTCTCTCTCTCTCTCTTCTCTCTCTCTCTTTCTTCTCTCTTCTCTTCTTCTCTCTCTCTCTCTCTCTCTTCCCTCTCTTACCTCTTCTCTCCCCCTTCTTCCTGTTTTCCACCCCTTCCCCCTCTCCCTCACCGTCGTCCGTCTGAGATACCCCCTCCCCTACCTTCCCCTCCCCTCCCTCCTTTACCTTCCCCTTCTCCCCTCCTCCCCCCATCTTCCCACCACTCCTCCTCCCGTCCCCCTCCCTCCCCTACTTTCCCCTCCCTCTCCCTCCCCTACTTTCCCCTCCCTCTCCCCCTCCCCCAACCTCCCTTCCTCCCTCCCCCTCCCCTCACCTCCCCCCCTCCCCTCACCCCCTCCGTTCTCAATTTCATGTTTAAACAGCCTCCAATGCGGGAAAAGCATCCATGTTGCAGACGGCGCACATGTTGGTCTCGCATACACCATAGTGACGGTTTAAATCCTGGTATGACCGTTTATGCCCAGCCGATGGGACAGCGGATTAAAAGCATGGGGGCTTGGCGGTGGGAGATTATGAGGGGAGAGGAAGGGAGGGGAGAGAGGGGGAGAGGGAAGAGGGGGAAGAGGTAGGGAGGAGGGGGGAGAGGGGAGAATTAGGGTGGGGGGAGGGGGAGGGAGAGGGGAGAGATAGGGGGGTTATGCAGGGAATGTTGAAGGGGAAGAGAAGGGGGAAGGGGGGAGGGTTAGGATGGTGACTTGGTAGTTATGTGGTTAGATTTTTTTTTTCCTATTTTTTCCTTTCTTTCTCTGTTTTTTCTTCTTATTTTTTTTCGCTCCTTGCTTCACTCCTTCGAAACTCTCCCTCCCCTTTCCTTTCTTCCTCCCTCCTTTCCTTTCCTTCCTGCATTTTCTTCCTCCTTCCCTCCCTCTCTCCCTTTCACCGCCGTCCTCCTTATTCCTCCCGCCCCAACCGTGAGGCTACAATCAGCCCAATCTTTCCCCTCTTCCAGTCCTCCCCTCACTCGCCCTCTTCCCCTCACTCTTTCACTTCCTCCTTCCTCCTCTCCACTCTTTCCACGGTCTTTCTCTTCCTCCCTCCTCCTCACTTCAAGAGAGTCTCATACACTCTCTCTCCCTCGCCTCTCTCTCTCTCTCTCCCCTCTCTTCTCTATTTCTTTTCCCTTTGCCTCTTATCCACTCTCGCAGCCCCTTTCATTCCTATCCCTCCTTCATATTTTTTTTTTCTCGATTTTTATTTTCTATATTTTTTTTTATTATTCTTTTGTTGTTGTCTCGCCCTCTCTTTATTGTCTGCTTTGTTATTGTTTAATTGGGTTTTGTCTCCTCGTCTACGGTGTTCGTTCTGTTTTCTCATTTTTTCCTCGTATGTTTGTTCTTCCCTTTCTCTCTGTCGTGTGTTTTTCTTCTTTCTCTCTCTGTCTCTCTCTTTTCTATCTTCTCTGTCTGTCTGTCTGTATGTCTGTCTTCTGTCTCTCTGTCTCTTCTCTCTCTCCCTCGTCTCTCTCTCCTTCTCTCTCTCTCTCTCTCTCTCTCTCTCTCTCTCTCTCTCTCTCTCTCTCTCTCTCTCTCTCTCTCTCTCTTCTATCTATCCAATCTATATCTTATCTGTCTGTCTTTCTTTCTCTCTTTCGTCCTTCCTTCCTTCCCTATCTCTACCCCCTTCTTTCTTTTGATCTTCCTTCCCTCCTTCGTCCTCCTTCATTTTTTATTCCTTCTCACTCCCTCCTTCCTTTTTCCATTTTCCTTCCTTCCCTCCCTGCAACCTCCCCCTCCTCTCGCCTCTCCCTTTTCTCCAAGTTTCATTTAATCCTTCCTTCCAAAAGATGTAGAAAAAAGAAGCAGAAGGAGTGGAGAAAAATTACTCCGTTGCAATGTGCAGTTACCTTCAGATATCACATTTCCATTTCCTCTCTCTCTCTCTCTCTCTCTCTTCTCTCTCTCTCTCTCTCTCTCTCTCTCTCTCTCTCCTCTCTCTCCTCTCTCTCTCTCTCTCTCTCTCTCTCTCTCCCTCCTCCTCTCCTCCCCTCCCTCCCTCCCCCCTCCCTCCCTCCCTCCCTCCCTCCTCCCTCCCTCCCTCCCTCCCTTTTCTTCCATCCTCCTTCCCTCCCATCCCCCATTCTGTCTCCTGGTATCAATAATAATTAAATAAAAAAAAAAAAAAATACGGAGGAGGAGAAGGCGAATGAGTGAGAGTAAAAGACATAAAGAAGAAGAAGAAGAAGAAGAAGAAGAAGGAGAAGGAGAAGGAGAGAGGAAGACTCGGTTGAATAAATTTGAAAGAAATTAGAGTTTGGATAACAAAGAAAGGCGGAATCAGCGAAAAGGAGGGAGAATGGAGAACAGAAGAAGAAGAGGGGGAAGGATGAGGAAAAAGAGGGGAGAGAAGGGAATAATAAGAGTGAGAAAGAAAGAGAGAGGGTAAAGAAGAGGAGAGGGAGAAAGAATGGATTGAGAGGAAAGAAGAATAAGAAGATAAAAAGATGGATGAAGAAAAGAGAAGGAAGAGAGAGAGGGAGAAAGACAAAAAGAAAGAGAAATGGAAAGAAAAGAGAGAGAGAATCCGAGTTTAAGTGAAAATCAGATAGAATTAAAGAATTAAAAGACAGAGAGAGAAAAAAACAAACAAGAATATACGTAAAGAAAGATAAGAAGCAACAACAAGAATAGAGAAAAATAAAAATAAAAAAGAAAAGTACAGAAAGAAAGGTAAAGACCAAGAATACAATAAAAGAAAGAACGATAAAAAAAACAAGAATAAGGGTAAAGAAAGAAGGATAAAGAACCAGAATACAATAAAAGGAAGGAATAAAGGAAGGAAGGAAGGAAGGAAGGAAATTCTGGGTAGAAGGAGGAAGGAGGAGAGGCCGCCCTTCTTGAGGTTAAGGAGGGCTGAGGGGAAGGGAAACGTCTTAAGGGCGAGGAAGAGGCGAAAGGGAGAGAGGGAGAAGGAAGAGGAGAAAGGAGGGACAGATGGGATTAGGAGCTTGGAGTCTTTGTCTGTCTGTCTGTCTGTTTTTTTTTTTTTTTTTTCCTTCTTTGTCGTTTGTCTTCGGTCGTGTCTTTTTCTCTCTTATTGTTCCTCTTTGTCCTCTCTTTATTTCTCTCTCTCTCTCATCTCTCTCTCTCTCTCTCTCTCTCTCTCTCTCTCTCTCTCTCTCTCTCTTCTCTCTCTCTCTCTCCTCTCTCTCTCTCCTCTCCCTCCTTCCCTCCTTCCCTCTCCCTCCTTCCCTCCTTCCCTTCCCTCCTCCCTTCCCCCTCCCTCCTTCCCTCCCTCCCCTCCTCTCCCCCTCCCTCCCTCCCTCCTTCCTCTCCCCTCCCTCCTCCCTCCCCCGCCCTCCTTATCGCCCCCGTCTCCGGCACCGCTTGAGGGAAGGAAGGAGAGCCAGACAGTGCCTCTCGGTGTCACTCGCGCTCCTTCAAGAAATTCCTGGAGGTCTCGGAGGTCGGCCGCGCAGGTTTTGCCTTCGGGGAGGAGGAGAGAGGGGGGAAGGTTGGGGTGGGGTGGGGGGTTGGGGAGGGTTGGGGGGGTTGGCTGGTCTCGTCGTTCTGTCCGTCTCTCTTTTCCTTCCTTCCGTTCTTCTTGTCACTCTTTCTCTCCCATTCGTCTTCTCTTCCTCTCCATCCTCCCTCTCTGCCCTCTCCTACCTTCTTCCTCTCCCTCCTTTCCCTCCCCTCCCTCTCGCCCTCCCTCCCTCCCCCCTCCCCTCCTCCCTTTCCCTCCCCCCCCCTCCCTCTTCGCCCTCCCTCCCCTCCCTCCTTTCCCTCCCTCCCTCCCTCCCTCCCCTTCCTTCCCTTTTCCTCCCCTCCCTCCCCTCCTTTCCCTCCCTCCTCTCGCCCCCTCTCCGCCCTCCTCCCCTCCCTTCCCTCTCCCTCCTTGGCATGATTTCAGCGTCTCGAGAATGCACAATGAGACCCCCCAGCTCCTACGAGTCATTTGTTTTATGTGTGTTCTTGAGTAATCTTACGGACCATTAACTGACACAGGGAAGTTGGCCAAGTCCTGTGTCCTCCCTCTCTCCTCCCTCCTCCTCCCTAGCTCCCTTCTCTCCTGTCCTCCCTCCCCTTCTCCCTGTCCTCCCTATCCCTTCTCATCTGTCCTCCCTAGCTCCCTTTCTCTCCTGTCCTCCCTCTCTCCTTTTCTCCTTCTCTCCCTTCTCTCCTGTCCTCCCTCCCCCGTTCTCCCTTCTTCCTGTCCTCCCTCTCTCCCTTCTCCCTGTCCTCCCTCTCTCCCTTCTCTCCTGTCCTCCCTCCCCCCTAGCTCCCTTCCCCCCAGCTCCCCTTCTCTCCTGTCCTCCCTCTCTCCCTCCCTCTCTCTTGCTCTCCTTCTCCTCTCTCCCTTCTCCCTGTCCTCCTTTCTCTCCTTCTCTCCTGTCCTCCTCTCTCCTTCTCCCTCCCTCTCTCCCTTCTCTCCTGTCCTCCCTCTCTCCCCTCTCCCTCCGCCTTACCCTCTTCTCCCCTGTCCTCCTCCTTCTCCTCCTCCTCCTCCTTCCGCCTAACCCTCTTCTCCCCTGTCCTCCTCCTTCTTCTCCTCCTCCTCCTCCTCTCCTCCTTCTTCTTCTTCTCCCCCTGTCCTCTTTCCTCCCTCCTTCTTCCCCTTCCGTGACGTCGCGTTTTCCTCTCGGTGATCTTTGTCTCTCTTTCTCTTTCTGTTTCTCTTGATCTCTGGCTGTGGTTCTTTGTTTTTTTGTGTTTCTTTTATTCTTATTCTTTTTTCTTTCTCTTTTTTCTCTTTATTTATTTTTTTTCACTTGATGTTTTTGTGTCTCATGTCTTTCTCTTTTTTCTCTCTTTTTTTTTGTCTTTCTCTTTCTATGTCTGACTGATCGGCTCTTTATCCTTTAAACGTTCTTTCGAAAGTTTTTGGAGACTCCCTTCCACTCTTCCTTCTCCTCTTCTTCCTGCTTTTTCAACATTTCCCTTCTAAATCCCTCTCTTATCTTCTTCTTCCTTCCTTCCTCCCGTTTCCTCTCCCTCTTTCTTCTCCCCCCTTCTTTTTTTTCTTCATCCTCTTTTTCTCCTCCTCCTCCTTCTTCTTCATCTTCTCCTCCTCCTCCTCCTCCTCCTCCTCCTCCTCCTCCTCCTCCTCCTCCTCCTCCTCCTTCTCTCTCTCCTCCTCCTTCTTCTCTCTCCTCCTCTCCCCCCTCTCTCTCCCTCTTCAAGGATCATCGACTCGAGATGTTACAAGAAAAAGGAAAGAGAGGAGAAGAGAGAGAGAGAGAGAGAGAGGAGAGAGAGAGAGAGAGAGAGAGAGGAGAGAGAGAGAGAGAGAGAGAGAAGAGAGAGAGAGAGAATCGACGAAATTTGGCAACCGAGTTTGCTCATTTTAAACTTTTTTTCTCCTCCCTCCTCTCCCCTCCTCCCCCTCCTCCTTCTTCTTCTTCTTCCCCTCCCCCCTTCCCCCCATTCGAAAGAGATTCGTAATTACCATATCTGTTAGTTTTAAAAGAGAGAAGAGAGAAGAGAGAGGATGAGAGAGAAGAGAGAGAAGAAGAGAGAGAGAGAGAAGAGAGAGAGAGAGAGAGAGATCGACGAATTTGGCAACCGAGTTTTGCTCATTTTAAACTTTTTTCTCCTCCCTCCTCTCCCCCTCCCCCCTCCTCCTTCTTCTTTTCTTCCTATGACCCCCTCCCCCTTCCCCCCCAATCGAAAGAGATCGCTGTTAGTTTTAATAAGTATCTGTCCACAGAATTGATGGAACAACATCACGGTAGTCAAAGGGGGTAGAAGGATGAGGGGGAAGGGGGGGGGAAAAAGGAGGGGAGAAGGGAATGAAGGAGTGAAGGAGAGGGAAAGGATGAGGATGAGGGATAAGGGAGGGAAACGAGGGAGAAGGGAGAAAGGGTAAGGGTAGGGATAGGGGTTTAAAGATCAGGGGTGAGTGATAATATAAGGGAAAGGGGAGAGTGGAAAGGGGTAAGATAAGGGAAAGAGGAAAAACGATATAAGGGAAAAAGTGTGAAACGAGGGATAAGGGTGTATTAGGCAAAGGATAATAGGAGATGAAGGGTGGAGAGGAAAGGGTTAAAATAGCCAACGAGGGTAAGGGGGAAAGGGATGGTTAAGGGAGAAGGGTGATTTAGGATAGGCGTTGGATAGGAATGGCGACGAAATCCTTATAAGGGGTGAAAAAGGGGGGTGGCTTGTGGTGGAATCGGCGATGGCGTTGTGTTTGTTGTCTTTGTTGCGAAGGAAACGAAAAAAATGGATTAGGAGAATTTATACTCTTTTCTCTTCTTTCTTCTGTCTCTCTCTCTCTCTCTCTCCTCTCTCTCCTCTCTCTCTCTCTCTCTCTCTCTCTCTCTCTCTCTCTCTCTCTCTCTCTCTCTATCTATCTATCTATCTATCTCATTTATCTATCTCTATCTCTCTATCTCTATCTCTCTCTATCTCTCTATCTATCTATCTATCTATCTATCTATCTATCTATCTATCTATCTCTCTCTCTCTCTCTTCTCTCTCTCTCTCTCTCTCTCTCTCTCTCTCTCTCTCTCTCTCTCTCTCTCACACACACACACACACACACACACACACACACACACACACACACACACACACACACACACACACACACACACACACACACACGCACACGCACACGCACACGCACACGCACACACAACTGTAAACAAACACGCACAGGAAGACAGAGAGAAGCATTACCTTAACACTCCAGACGACGCTCACACACGCTGGATAACGTAAGGGCGCGAAACAGCTGAGTCATTGCAGGTAATGGTAACTGATCTCCGTCTTCACCCCCCCCTTACCTCCCTTACCCTCCCTTCTCTCCCTTCTCTCCCTTCTCTCTTCTCCCCTGTCTGGACTTTATGATTATTTTTTCTAACTTTATTTTCTCGGGGGTAATTTTCTTTTTTCTTTTTTTCTTTCTTTTTATTTTTATTTTTATTTTTTTTATTCTATTTTTTTTTTTTATCATTGTTCTAAAGATCTGTCCTTATTCGCACACCGCCAAAACTTGTCCAAAAGATTCACTCTTATTCGCACACTTCCAGAACGTATACAAAAGATTCATTCTTATTCGCACACCTCCAAGTATTTTACAAAAGATCCATCTTTTTTCGAACATCGCCGAAAACTTGTCCAAAAGATTCGCTCTTATTCGCACATCTCCAGAACTTATACCAAAAGATTCATTCTTATTCGCACACCGCCAAATATTTTACAAAAGATCCATCTTTTTTCGAACATCGCCGAAACTTGTGCAAAAGATTCACTCTTATTCGTACACCTTATACAAAAGATTCATCCATATTCCTACACCGCCGAAACTTGTACAAAAGATTCATCCTTATTCGCACACCAAAACATTCCAAAGTTGTACAAGAGATCCATCCTTATTCGCACACTGCCAAAACTCGTACAAAAGATTCACCCTTATTCGCACACTGCCAAAACTCGTACAAAAGATCCATCCTTATTCGCACACCGCCGAGACTCGTCCAAAAGATTCGCCCTTATTCGCACACCGCCAAAACTTGAAGCACACAATGGGATGTTGAAATTCATTGTACTTCGTGTAATCTGCAGATGACAGAGTGAATTTCGGGCCGATTCTTTTGTGAAGGAGGGACGATATGACGGACTGATTAAATGAAGGGATGGGAGGAGGGAATAGGAGGAGAGGGAATAAATAGAGGAGGGAGGGATGGAAGAAGAAGGGAGGGAGGGAGGGGAGGGGAGGGGAAGGGGAAGGGGAGGGGGAGAGGGAAGGGAAAGGAAGGGAAGGAAAGGAAAGGATAGGAAAGGAAAGGAAGAAATAGGGGAGGGAGGTGAGGAGAAGAGAGGCGAGGGAAGAAATAGGGAAGGAGAGATAGAAGGAATTGGAAGGAGGGAGGAGAGGGAGGGTGAGAAGTAAAGAAAATGGAAAGAAGAAAGAGAGAGGAGAGAGAGAGAGAGAGAGAGGAGAGAGAGAGAGAGAGAGAGAGAGAGAAGAGAGAGAGAGAGAGAGAGAAGAGAAGAGAGAGACAGACAGACAGACAGACAGACAGACAGACAGACACACAGACAGACAAACACAGACACACAGTCAGACACACAGACAGACAGACAGACAGACAAAGATAGAAACAGAGAGATTAAATGATAATAACATACGATAGTAAAACCAGCGCAACTGTGTCACGCCTCAAAGACCTTAAGCCATAGGAAGAGACGGGGTGTGGGAAGGTGGGGTGGGAGGGTGGGGGTGGGGGGTTTGATGATCACACACCGGACAGACAGCGAAGCAAAATTACATCTGAATTATGCTTGGCGATTTCAGGGAGACGAAGAGGGAGACGAAGAGAGGGAGACGAAGAGAGGGAGAAAGACAAGCTGATGATAATGATGATGATGATGATGAGAGGAGAAAGACAAGCTGATGATAATGATGATGATGAGAGCAATGATAACGGACAGTAAAGAGATAGTTAAAAAAAATGATAATAATGTAAAATTGCAGTCTCGTTGCATCGTTGCATAGATTTCAGGGAGACGAAGAGGGAGACGAAGAGAGGGAGACGAAGAGAGGGAGAAAGACAAGCTGATGATAATGATGATGATGAGAGCAATGATAACGGACAGTAAAGAGATAGTTAAAAAAAGAACAATAATGTAAAATTGCAGTCTCGTTGCATCGTTGCATAGATTTCAGGGAGACGAAGAGGGAGATGAAGAGAGGGAGAAAGACAAGCTGATGATAATGATGATGATGAGAGCAATGATAACGGACAGTAAAGAGATAGTTTGAAAAAAAAAATATAACATAAAATTGCAGTCTCGTTGCATCGTTGCATCGTCCCGACGCGTTTGCAAAAAATCGGCTGTCATTCGGGTGTCGTCCGCTGGGTCGTCCGCGTACGCATTTGGGGGTAGGGGGAGCGGGGGGAGATGGGGGGGGAGATGGAGCGGGGGGGAAGGAGGGGGAGATGGGGAGGGGAGATGGGGGAGGGAGAGGGGAGAGGGGGGAGGGTAGGGGAGAAAGAGGGAGATGGGGAGAGGGAGTGGGAGATGGGTAGGAGAGGAGATGGGGCAGGGGGGAGGGGAGATGGGAGGGAGAGGGAGGGGGAGATGGGGGGGGGGAGAGGGAGATGGGGGGAGGAGATGGGGAAGAGGGAGGGGAATGGGAGGGGAGGGGAGATGGGGTAGGGGAGAGGGAGATGGGGAGGGGAGGGGAGATGGGGTAGGGGAGAGGGAAGAGTAGGGGAGAGGAGATGGGGTAGGGGAGAGGGAGATGGGGGTAGGGGAGAGGGGAGATGGGGTAGGGGAGAGGGGATGGGGTAGGGGAGAGGGAGATGGGGTAGGGAGAGGAGATGGGGTAGGGGAGAGGAGATGGGGGCGGGGGTGGGAGATGGGAGAAGGGGAGAGGGAGATGGGGGAGGGGAGAGGGAGAGGAGGGAGAGGGAGATGGGGGATGGGGGAGGGGGGTGGGGGCGGTGCAGTCGTGGTCGGCCGATGTCGGAATTGAAGTCGGATTGGAGACTGTTATTAAATGAGATTGGGGAGGGAGGGAGGGAAGGAAGGAAGGAAGGAAGGAAGGAAGGAAGAAGGAAGGAAGGAAGGAAGAAGGAAGGAAGGAAGGAAGGAAGGAAGGAAGGAAGGAAGGAAAGGAAGGAAGGAAGAAGGGGGAAAGAGGGAAGGGTAGCGTAATCTCGGACATGGGGGGAAAGAGTGGGGAAAAGTGGGGAGGGGAGAGAGGGTGAGATTGGGGGCTTAACGAAAGAGAGAGAGAGAAGAGAGAGAGAGAGAGAGAAGAGAGATGAGAGAGAGAGAGAGAGGAGAGAGAGGAGAGAGAAGAGAGAGAGAAGAGAGAGAGGATGACAGAGAATAACAGATAAGGAGGAGGACGAGGAGGAGGAGGAGGAGGGAGGAGGAGAGCGGGGGGAGGGGGGGGGGCGGGCAGGAGGCTAGCCAGACGCGATCACAGGGTCCAAAGAAAACTAATTGGTATCCTCCGCCTGCCCCTCGTCTGGTATGCTCCTCTCTTGAGGGCACCGACGTCTGGGGCTTGAGATGAGTAAGACCTTGCGCCAGGGACCGAGGGGCAGGGGAGGGGCGTGGGAGGGAGGGGGAGGAGGGGGAGAGGAGAGAGGAGGGAGGGAGGAGGGGGAGAGTGGGGGGAGGGGAGGAGGGGGAGGGAGAGATGGGAAGAGTGGGGAGGGGGGGAAGTGGAGGAGAGGGAGTGGGGGAGGGAGTGGAGGGAGAGGAGATGGAAAGGGAATGGAGGAGGGTGGAAGGAAAAAGGGAGGACAGACAGACAGACGGACGGACAGACAGACGGACAGACAGACAGGCAGACAAAAAGGATGAAAGACAAACAGAGAGAAAGAGAGAGCTTGTGTGTGTGTGGATGTAGATATAGATATATATGGGTGAAGTATCCATACGTATATGCTGTACACAATCAGATGTTAGATGCATGAACAGGTCAGTATTAAGAATTGTAGATAGCCTATACATTTTGACTGAGCTCCCTAATCAGCTTGGCCTCCCGATCTAACGCGCTGTTTCTCCCGCAGGATGGAGCGGCGCGGCGGAGTCGCAGCTTCCTCGAGGTGAGTGACGCCGAGCGCCGCCATGGCAGCGGCAGGGGCGGCGCCCGCGGCTCACCCTCTGGCGGTTAGGGTGGCTCGCCTCTACCTGGTGCTCAGCGGCCTCCACGTGGCCCTGGGCGGCTCCGTCCTGCCCGAGGCGGGCGGGGGGCACAGACCCCCCAAGGAAGAAGGTGCCTTAGACGCCCCGCAGTGGGAGAAGAGCGCCGGCACCGTCGCCTACAACGTCACGCGCGCGGTGGTGGCGCAGTTCACGCCGGCCAACGCCACGCACCGCATCACGCACCTGGCCCTCGACGCCGACGCCGACGACGTGTACCTGGGCGCCGTGAACCGCCTGTACCAGCTGGACGGCCAGAGCCTGCTGCCGGTGCACCAGGTGGTGACGGGGCCGCGCCTCGACTCGCCCTCGTGCCACGCCTCCGGCTGCGGCGACCACGTGGCCAAGGTGCCCACGGACAACTACAACAAGCTCCTGGTGGTGGCGCCGTCCGTGGGGGCGGTGGTGGCGTGCGGGTCCGTGTCGCAGGGGCGCGTGCGACAAGTACCGCTGGGCAACCTGTCGGGTGCACCAGGACTACATCCCGCGGTCCGTGGCGGCCAACGAGCCCGAGGCGTCCACCTTCGCCTTCGTGGGGCCCGAGCGCTACAACCCGTGGGGCGGCTCCGAGGCGCTCTACGTGGGCCAGACCTTCACCAACCTCGGCGACTACCGCCACGACGTGCCCG
>NW_020868713.1:51302-61302 GCF_003789085.1 Penaeus vannamei
GTCATATACAACAGGAAACCCCAGTACTGCTTAGCAAGTGACCTACCTCTGAACCTATATGAAACAAGTTTTGAGGGCGTGGACTGGAGATGTGATGCTGAATCTTTATGTTTTGTCATATCGCAGTTGCAAGGCCTTTGGGCACACCACTCTGTAAAGTAAGTATGTGATAGGGTTTTGGTATGTGTGTTTGTGTGTGTGGGTGCGTGCGTGCGTGCCTGCGTAGAGTGTAATCCACGCCCAGCACTATTTTTGTCAGTCATGCAAATATCATGGGTCGCCACAGCCTAGGAGTTTCAGTAGTTAAAGTGGCAGATATATTAAGTTGTGCTTTCATCCATAGGATGACTAGACGTGGGACTTTAGGGGCAGTATTAGGGCAAAAACCACCCTAGACGTTGACAAAGTGACTCTTTGCTCTTGTGGTATACAGAATGTTATCCAGGCAAATGCAGCATTCTTTCATTGAGAGAAAGGGAGAGGCTAGTTCCAAAATTGCAGATGATATCTATATATTTGCTATGACAGTGGATTTGCTGTGTATTCTGTATACCATCCAAGTTGGAGTTTTATAGCTCCATCGCAGCTGGTTCTCGAATCTACATTTTTGTATTATATGCATATCTAAATACATTACAATTATTTTAAGTGCCATTGGCTGAGAATTAAATTGTAAAATTCATTGGATGAATGTTTTGGTAGTAAAACATTGCAGGAAGTTGGAAGTTTGTTTCTATATTTTATACAATGATTAATATACAATTTTATTTTTTAAGTGAGAAGGAGCGAAAAAAAGTTTTTAATAAATGCATCAGGATCCTTACCAGTGCCAGTGGCTGAAAGCTAAGTTCAGGCAAGCACAGTTGTCTCTTTTTTAACTTTCACAGTAAAATACAGCAATAAAATATAACATCATTACCATGCTCAACACTGTCGCCATTGTTATCAGCAGTGTGCTGATTGCTAGGACGTTTGGGAATTAAGGCAGCTTATGGCTTTCTATCCTATTGCACTATAGGTGTGGCCGAGCACTTCTATGGGGATGTAAGTATGAAAATGTAGTGAATGTGACCATAGACATAACTCATTTGTGTGTTATTCAAAGGGTTAGTAAAATTAGAATATACATTCTGAAATGTTAGTGAATCCCCCAAATAGTTTGATAAATTAATTAATTTTAAATCATCGTCTACTCCTATTCAATGTGTTCTTATCCAGGTTAAAATCAGTCGTCTTTGGAGGCAATAAAAGTGTGTGAACAACACAATAAAAAGTTTTCATTTCCATTTTATTTTGAAAAAAGTAAAAATCAATGTTTTTGTTTCTTTTTTTTGTTAGAAGAAGGAAAGGAAATTTGTAGAAAAATTTGTTTTCCATAGCAGACTATGGAAGTTTGCTTTATTCACATTTTTGTGTATTTTAGAAATTATGGTATGCAAATCAGTTGTGATATATTAAAATACACATAAGATTACTTATGGTCATGACTCACTGAAAATGTTTCCCAATGATAAATATTCATAATATGCTCTACATGTCAAATTCCTCCCTCCCATGATAATGAGAGTATCAAGAAATTTTCAGGCGACTTATCTTATTTATTATTACAGGACCACAATGATCAGACGCATGCTTTGGGATCTAGAGACCAGTTATTTGCATATGAATAGCGCAAAACAGGATGACACACAACTTTCAAAAGAAGTCCCACTAGTCGACTCCATAAAACTACAATACCAGTGCCTGAACCTAGTTCCTGGAGCAAGAACTAAAGTGTATAGGCCTCTGCTCTCCAGACCAACTTGTGGTAAGTGAATGTTCAGTGAGTTATGACAGTAATTGAAGATAATTAGTAGGTGATATGTATTTTCAAAGTTGCAGAAGAACTTGCAAAGATTTTCTTTTTTCTTTTTCTTCTTATCCTCCCTTCCTTCATTTTCCTCTTTACTATAACTTCTTTTCCCATTTTCAGAGAGTTTAGAGACACGAGTGGAACATTATGTGAAACGACAGAGGTTGGACCGAGACATACTACAGAAGAGCTCTTCTTCAAGTTTACAGACTAATATTGCAAATTTAAACAACCCAAATTGATTTGGTATGTTTTGGTTTCAACTTGACAAAAAGTTTTTAGTCCTAGTGTTCTAGTCCTGTACACTCTTCCTATATATATGTATGTATATATATATATATATATATATATATATATATATATATATATATATATATATATATATATATATATATATATATATATATATTATATATGTATGTAAGTATATGAACATAGACGCAAACAGTAATGTGTACTCAAAGATGGAAAGAAAACAGCCACAATAAGAAATTAAATTCAATTAAGACTTTAGACGGGTCAAGAGTTCCACATTCTACAAACAAATGAACGAAAAAGATACTCGAAGAGGATTTTGACAAGATTACATGGTGATAGAGAGACAATAAGAACAAGACCTGAATCAGGTCCTAGAAGGGGGGGTCAAGATGAAAGAATCTAGGGAAGGGTTTGCTTGGTAAAGTCATCCAAGCCCCATTGACTTTAGCTGAAATTAGGCAGTTTTCCAATTAATATCATTCAAATAGTTTATGACCTTCATTGCACAAGTGAATAAAATGGGCATTTGATGTATTGCGATGTGGGTGTGGGTGGGTGTGTGCACCTTTGTTTGTATAATGTATATATACATGCACGTGCATGTTATATACATATTGGTATACATATACACATTTATGTACATATACATATATGTGTGTATATGTGCACACACACACACACGCACACACACACCACACACACACACACACACACACACACACACACACACACACACACACACACACACACACACACACACACACACACACACACACACATGTGCATATGTGTGTGTGTGTGTGTGTGTGTAAATGTAAATGTATATATGTATATGTGTGTTATGTGTATACGTGTATACGTGTAATACGTGTATGTGTATTATGTATATATATATATATATATATATATATATATATATATATATATATATATATATATATATATATATATATATATATATATATATATATATATATAATGTATATAGATATATATAGAGAAATAGATATAATTTATATACACACATACTTTCATGGTGTGAAACAGCCTGTAGCACATCAACACAAGAAAAAATTGACAGAGGAATGGGCTGCTGGGTAACTTTACCCATCTCCCCTGTGTCCACATACAACTGGACAGTTGGGTAGTGTGTTAAAAGCCATAATTATTGTTGTTATTGCTTTTGTATTTACATTTTATTATTATTGGTATTACTTTTATTTTCATAGCTGCTCTCATTTGTACTATTGTTATCATTATTGTTATCATCATCAGGGATAACAGTATTTTTATATTGTTATTACTATTATTATTATTATTATTATTATTATTATTATTATTTTATTATTATTATTATTATTATTATTATTATTTATTACAGATTGGTTGAACCCAGCTGGTACATTGTCTTCAGTTGATTCAAGACGGGAAAACATACCTGGTGGTCATTTATATGTAGAACCCACACTTGAGACCACCAACCCATTTTACCTACAACTACCACAGATTACAAAAAGTGGTTCTTGCAGGTACATTGCAATAACTTGGGATTACTGACATTCGACTGCTAAATTTACATTTTTCAAGACGAGACGAGCATTATTTTTGTCTTTTCATAACCTATAATTAACGAAAAATCTAGTACTCCAGCACCTCTCTGTATTATGGAGCCTATTAACCCAATAAAGCTGGGGTAAAAAATTGGCAAGGGGACATAATTGCAGGTTTCTTGGCGCACATCAACATTTTCCCTTGTTTGCGTCTGGCTCGTTCAGTAGTTTGCAGGCATCTAAAAGCTTGTATTTTGATAGTTTTATAAAATATCAAAAGTAGAGGGTTAATATATTCATGTATGTGACTGAGCAGAGCAATATGAGCAGTCATGACTAGGTTGGGCACGTTGGGGGTAGCAGGCTGTGGGATGACAGTATTTGGTTGGGTGGCTAAAACGCCAACATTTCTGACATTGACGAGGATAGAGTCTATATGGTCGAACAGGGCAGGACACTCCACCAATATAAACTTGATGGGGGAGGTCACATTACAGAAGCTAATCTTGGCAATATTGGTGTAAGACTTACACTGACCTCAGGGAGGAATAAGGTATCACAGTACTGCCACTGCATCATAGTCGTTTTCAGAGTCTGACCAGTTCTTGTCATAGATAGAACAGTCAGTCGGGCAGACAAACATTTCCAGTACAAGTATTAAGAGAGGAGTGAGGTTTGGCAGAAATAGGTTTGCCAGTGTGGTCAGTCAGGGTAGAAAGTGCACAAACTTGGGACTCAGATGTAACTGTGATAAGGTGAACAATTGGAACACCTGCAAAAGGTAACTGACAACTTGATTTTGCAGACATTGTCGGAAGAGAAGGGTATTATCACAGTAAGGGGCTGTAGGGGAATCATAAAGAATCAATCCCACTTGGCTGGGCCAAAGAGAGTACTTAAAAGGTTTGCAGAGGTGAAAGCAGTAGAAGGACAAGGGGGAGAGGAAGATGGGGTGATGTAGAGTAAGGTAGTACTGTCAGTAGGAGGACAGTTAAGATGAAGAGTAGTAATTGGGGGGAAGGAGTAGACAAGAAGACTTTTGCATTAGGAAATGGAGTGGAGAATATTGGTGAGAGGAAGGGGTGCATTCTGAAGGTTGAGTAATAACCTGAGTGGGTGGATCAGAATAAATAGAGTTGTCAGTGAACATTGAGGAAGGAGTATTAGTATCAGTAGTTGGAGCCGTGGTAAATGGAGAGGCAGGTATTGAGAAACTAGTGAGATCAAATTTAGATAGACAAGTTGATGAAAGCCTTAATGCCTCTGAAATGGGTAAAAAAATCTTCACTATTGGCCATGGTGAGCCTAAAATAAGTGGAAAAAAGTAATGGTCTAACCCTCAGGGTCCCCATAAGGGGTGAGGGCAAGGCAATTAACCAAGGGAATACCATGCCCGTGACTCCAGGAGGCAGTTTATGACTGATACAAAGCCAGCCTTTCATCCTTTCAGCACGGCTCTCACACCTTGGAAAGTGGACAGAAGTAGCGGGTTGAGGTCCAAGGTAGAGATAATCCCCTACCTTAGGTCTCAGTATTCATTTCATGAGACCCCCCATAATAATAAGAGCAAGGGGGGGGGGATTTACTGAGAAATGAGATTTGTTTTAGGATAAATTAAACAAAAAGGCTTGTGAAAAATATTTTACTGTTGTAAAGACCTCTGGTTGGACGGCATCAAATAGAATACAGGAAATGTGTGAACAATCCACAAAACACATAAATGTATTTCACATCATCTAGAACATTTTGGGATCTCGTGAAAAGACACTTTCGTTACTTTAACACAAAAAATACATCATTTGTAGTCATAACCTCGATAAAAGACAATGTTTATATTTATCATGAAAGAGCACTTTACAAAGCTCATTAATATAAATATACAAAATATGGGTCACATTTATCAAATGAAAATGTAGACACAATCTTAATTCTAACCAATGAACAGGTTACAAATAAATAAATAAGGCATAAAAAATATGATACAAAAGGAGACCAGCTACATCTGCATCTGAAATAGTTTCATATTTCTAAATGTATAACTATAAAATAATCTTTGAACATATGACTCTTTCTTGCTCAAACAGACAACTTCCCTTTCCAAATGGCAATCAAAAATTAGAAAATTTAGTATCCTTGGAAATATCCCCCAAAGGGACTTTTAATCATTTTATTTTTTTTTATTCTCCCCAGAAAGAATAGCATTTTCCTAAGGTACCCTTTTATGTTAACAATAATTCATTTTAAAGAATCAGATGCCCTGCTTATCAACCTAATCTGCACAAAGAAATAACTTTTATTGGCACAATGCTCTCCAACCAATGATGCCTTTTCTTTTCTTTTTCTTTTTTTTAATATTTTACCCTTATTAAAAATTCATAGCACATACTACATGAAGCAGTATACACAGCTTTAAAAAAAAGTCCTCATTCAAAGCAGTGTGCCCTCGAATAGAAATAGTGATGAAACAATAACCAAATTTCAAAATGTTTCTTGAAAATCCGAGTCTTATATGCCAACTTTAGCTAAATACTATTGAACATGAAAAAAAATGTATCCAATAAGCTGATATATTTGAATCCTGATACAGTTTGTCTTATTCATGTCAAAGATGCCTTACTGTTATGCATATAATAAAGATTTATTTCTCTCTCTAATTACCTATGTGAAAAAGAATTGCAGACCTTAAAATGTGTTGAATGAGACCAGCATAATGCTACTTATCTTCCAGTATTTTGTTTTCAATTTCTTAAACTTTGACAAGATCTTAGTATTTCTGAAAGTTTTTGTCACTCTATCTCCAAAGTGATCTGTGGCTGAAACTCAAGTGGCTCTGCATATCAAGCCGACTATAGATATTGAAACAAAAATGTACACATTAAGCCCCTCACTTCTGTACCATTAGCCAATGAGAAAATATAATATGCTGACATGAATGAAGTTACTGACAACATAAGGGATTGGTATGTGTTTGTAACTTCACTTACTTCTGACACCAGTATTTTCCCTCCAACTTCAGATGTCAATTAAGACAGTATGAAGCTTGGTCCCAAGGGAAATGTCAATTAAATGCCTACATTCCGACACAATCATGTTTAACCCACTCACAACGGGATTTCCCAGCATCATACTCAGCTATATGCCTGATGGCACATGCAGTCAGCCACTTGATGGAAAAATCATAAGTGCAGGAAACATATATTTACCTCCTGTTCTCTATGCTCTTGGCTGCAGCTTCAATGACTAGGTAATGGGACCAAAAAGCTGCTTTAAATCTACTTTTGAAAGACTCTCTCTCTTCAATGACCACAGCCAAAGCCAAAACAAGCAAATAACTGTGTAGTGTACACAACTTTGAGTACGGTAGACTGCATATGACATGATGGGATATCACCTCAGCACGAGTGACAGTTATGTTTGGATCTGTTGTAAGTGGGTTAGACCTGTTTCTCTTCTGGTTTCTTATCACTAAAGTTTTTAAAAAAATAGTAGTCTATAGATATTTGGACTACTTTATACATCTCATGCATGTCAAACTTGTCCAAGATCAAGAATACTGTATGGAAGTTTCATTGAAACACCTCCAACAGTTAACTTCAATATTCAAAATAAATGATTCTTCTTACACCAAGCATATAATCATTTTGTTCACATAAACCTTAATACACATGCACATACCCATGTACCATACACATTTAAAACTGCAGCCAATGGTACTGAAGTAAGGGAATCAAACAGAAAATGTTGGAACAATGTATAGCAAATACACTTGAAGCACATGAAAATTCAGAACTTTAAAGTAACCCATTCAAACATTTTAGACTCTAACCTTCATACTTCAATCATGAACTAACTAAAAAAGAAGAAGAATGCTTATCATGTACAAGTGAAAAAGTCCTTACATATAATACCGGTATAAGAACTACTCTACAGTCCATAAAGTACATATGAGGTACCTTCATATAACATAAGCTTGTACCATAATTTCAGAGATGCTTTCAGTGAGGGGGGGAGAAAAAAAATGATTTCAAACACTTATAATTCTAACAGTGGAGCAAATCAATAAGAAATACTCTTTATAATCAATATTATAACAACTACACTTTAACACATTCCAAATCCCTCTTCCTCTGTTTGAAAAACGTCTAAATACGATGCCACTTCAATGACGGACAGGGCTAGGGACTAATAATTTAGTTAAGTTATGAACTACCAATTTTCAAGGTAAACTTTTTATCTTCATAAAACCTTTATCAGATCATCTATCTCTTGATAAACAAGGTTTGAACTGTTGAAAGAAAAATGGCAAGACTATCTTTGTTCCTTGCCATTTAAGCCATTTGAGCAAGTATAAAGAAGTGCAAGGGTTACCTCTATTACTACTATAATAAAATTACAGCACTACATTTACATTAAAACTTCAGTGCATATATCAGCTTAAATCAAATAAAAAAACACTTTGGTACAAAATGCAAAATAATGACAATATTGTTAAGTTATTTCTTTTACCTTTGGCAATAATTAGTAAGTTTTATAAATTACAGAATCTATGTCCTTGTACTTGCTAAGAAATGAAATAACTTACAGATATTGAATTCTAGCATCTAAAGCACTTCACATACCTACAAAACCTTGTGCAATGGTATTTGTACAGAGCGACTAGCACAGTATTAACAGATCACATTTTAAAAATATGTAGCCATGCTACAAAAAAATCCTACACTGCATCATACTTACATTCCTCCAGGGACTAGAACTTTCTTTATACTCATCAGTCATTTTTTCTTTCTTAAAATTACCAGCATTATCAACTGGGATTAATATAAAATTAATTTTAATTTGGAGATTCAAATAATTTAGTATTCATGAAATCTAGTATTTGACATAAGAACATTTGTAACAAAATAATTATAAAAATCAAGTAGTAATGCCAAAATAGTCTTTTCTTGCCCTACTTTTCAATGAGCATTTAATCATATACATTCCTACCATTACAGAGTGGGTTAAAGAAAAATATAACAAAATATCATTAGATTTTGTAAGAAAAGAACAAATTCTTCATGTTATTTAAAACCGTTTTCTGTTGGGATGGTAACAGTATTTTATCATTCAATTATATCATATATTGTATATGATAAATACTATGACTGTATTTTAAAATATATCCTTAAAAACCGAAACAAACAAAACAACTTTATCCAATAATTATGCTAGTCTATATAAAAATAATGTCCAGAGTAACAAAAATTATCAAACATATACATATAGAAAAGATAAAAGAACAAAGAAGTATATATAGAGAAATAACAAGTCAACTGAATAGCCTCAATTATTACTTTCTGCAAACATAACTGTAAGCCTTCTTGTAGGATACTCTCATGATGGTTTTAAAATAAAATTACAATTTAAGTAAATCATAAAGTTCCTGCTCTGTTGCATAAATCATTGTATTATAACATTATGAAACATTAGTTCTAGAAGCTTTCTACTTTCAAGCATTCTAGCTGAATGTCACATATTTTTAAGTATCTATTATTTTGGATATATAATGACTAGAACAACTTACTTCTACTAAGAAATCTCATTACTTAATTATGGAACACTTCATAAATGAGAACATAATGATTTGAACAAAATCTGTTTCTCACGCTACAATGCTATTGGAATTCACAGCTGTTAGTCACATCTAACATAGATGCTTTCATGATTTTTCTCTCACACTTCTATATATTAAGAGATCTGTATATTTTCTTTGGAATGAATGTAGTAATCAGTTAATTGTTCCCCTAAAAAAAATCATCCATGTTTTTAATTTTGAAGCAATATTAGATGTCATCTTTTCCAGCCTATACAATATCACGACTTGGTCAATAAAGTTTAGAAATACCTTTTATGCTCATGATCTTAAATGTAAAATCTGCCCATGACTTTTATTTTTTAGGTAAACCCGGGACTGTAAAACAGATTATTAAAGAATATAATTATTATAGCCAATGTTGTCAACATCAGCTTTTACATTCCGTGTCATGCCAGTGGTGGAGGAACTCTTGAATTGTGATTAACAGAATTATGTTCAGCTGAATTATTTTGAACCAATGGGGCTGTTTTATGATATCTTTTCAAAAATGATTTCTTCTTTGGTGGCTTACCTGTGGCTTCCAACTCCAGGTGATCTGTAAATAATAAAAATAAGTAGGTAAAGACAGTTAATGGAAAAATCCTGATAACAATACATAAACTACTCATCAAGGATTCTTTAACATTCAATACAAATTCTCAACTGCCTTTCAACAGGATATGATACTTTGTCTATTCCAGAAGCAATCACTAATGTACTATAAAA
>NW_020868713.1:66302-71302 GCF_003789085.1 Penaeus vannamei
TATCAGCATGCAAAGCACATACAGAAGTCCCTCCAGCTCTCACATTAGGTATGCCACTGCTTCCTGGGCCTTGTGTCATGTCACTAACAACAACATCAGAGTCGTCACTATCAGGGACACCCGGTACCTGATTTCTTGCAGCCAAGGCCTGATTCCTAAGGGCTTCTTGTCTTTCTCTCTCTGCCCTTAGCTTTCGTATCCTTTCTCTTCTCTCCTCCATTTCTTTCTCTAGTTGTTTTCGTTCCGTTTCCATATCAGCATCTACTCGTTTATTGATTTCTTTGTAATGCACAACAATAGTATCTACCAACCATCTGAAAATGGAAGATAAATTACTTAAGTGAAATTTCAGTACAAAGCTTCTTTGTATGAGTCCACATTTTAGGATCTTGTAATCATCAAAAGCATGATCAAAAGAAAGTAAACCATACTAATTTAGAATGTAAAATAAGCATAACATCAAAATAGTAGAAATAAACAAGGTCAATTGGTACAAAAAAATTTACTTAATAATCCCATGAATACCATATTTCAGCAAATCTGTTTTTTATCACATACATTTTGGAATAAAAAATAAAATAATAAAATAATCTAAGAGCTAAAATTTATCTCCCATTTCAGCATTTCAAATCTTATCTGACAAGGCATCAAACCTGAATCCATCGGCAATGGGTTTGTCAGGCTTCTCTTTCCGCGTTGTGATGGCTGAGCAGGTTTCCACTCTCGTTGGACATTTGTATTTATTGACAACTTGTTCTATCTTAAGTGATTCGACAAGGTCTATCTCATCCATGGCACCTTCAACATCTTGTTTGTTTGCGAGTCTGAAAAAGATGAATAACTCATATTATATGAATGATCATTAACTTTTCCGATGATATGTACACTAAGTGAAAAAACAGGAGAGTGGACAAAAAAGTGAACAAGGTTATGACTAGATACTCACATAAGAACTGGTTTCCCTGCAACTTTTCTGTCTGACAGAAGATTTGAAAGAACATCTCTACATTCCTGTATTCTATTAGGATCACTTGAATCCACAACAAATATTACACCATGGACCTGGAAATTTAGAGCAATAATAAAACCATCTCAACTTTACAAAAAAAGTAATACATGTTGACAAAATGACTGATTAAAAAAGTCAAGTATAAATCAATATGGGTGTAAACAATATAGCCCCTCCTTACCTCAGAAAAATACTTAGACCACACTGGCCTGATTCGACTGCCACCACCTAAGTCATATATAGTAATTTCACAGCCTCTATATTCTAGGTATTCTGGGGCAAAGCCTACTGTTGGTGTCGTATCTTCTACAGGATCTACAAAATAAAGAGATATTTTACTGATTGTGTGACTGAATACATACAGATACAGTAGTCCCTTTAGCTTCCCATTTGTTTGTTTATTAGAGTGCTACAACGGTCTATTAAAACATTACAATTATCAAATATAAAAAGAATTGGTATCTACACTATTGATAATTCTGACAGCAACACATTCAAATTACTTTCAGACATAATCTTGAGTGTATCAAAACACTGCAGGGATATATATATATATATATATATATATATATATATATATATAATATATATATATATATATATATATATATATATATATATTATATTATATATATATATATATATATATATAATATATATATATAATGTATATATATATATATATATATATATATATATATATATATATATATATATATATATATATATATATATATATATATATATATATATTATATATATATATATATATATATATATATATATATATATATATATATATATATATATATATATATATATATATATATATATATATATATATATATATATATATATATATATATATATATATATGTATATATATATATATATATATATATGTATATATATATATATATATATATATATATATATATATATATATATATATATATATATATATATATATATATATATATATATATATATATATATATATATGTATATATATATGTATATATATATATATATGTATATATGTATATATATGTACATATATATATATATATATATATATGTATATATATATATATATATATATATGTATACATATATTATATATATATACATATATATACATATATATATATATATAATTTTTTTTTTTTTTAGAAGTTCAAAAATCTACAACTATACTATGAGGAAGAATATTAGATGTAGTCTGCAAGCATTCCAATTTCTTCCAGATATAGTATATTCTTTCTTGTTAACACACAATGCTGGAACTCCATTGTAAAGGATTCCCTAAAAATAGAAATGGTAGCAGCTTCTGCTATACTGCAGAGCAGCTTTAACCCAAGGAGAGGATAGACATCCTATAGTTAACACTGACACTATGTTTTCTACTTCTAATAATGCCTCAATCATTATTTCCCTCTATTTGTTCCAATATGCTAATGTTACCACAATGTTTTACCAAAAGCAAAATGAACTTACTATGCTTTGCACTTGCTATTGCATGAATACTATACAAAGCTGTTATTAAACACTAAATAATCCAAGTATAAGAAAAACACATCTATTGGTACTTGTTGGATGATATGAAAATGGGCTGAAGGAAATAAGAAACAATTTAAGCCTACTTCCAGTGTATTTTTCAAGTTAACCCCTTCGATCTGGAGGACATGACCATTAGATCATAAAAAAATTTGGCTTGAGGGGCAGGTGATGTGAACATGCCGTCATGAAAAAAATGGCTGCAGGCTGGGTGACGCAAACTTGCCTTCATGAGCAACAGCCAGGGTGATGAAAAAGATTTGCCACAAGTGCACAAACCTCTTAGAGGGTGAATAGACTCATTTGGCATTTAGAAAGGGGCTTTTGCATTAATCCTATCAATAAATGAGTGAAATGAAATGTCCCATAATTGGAAGAGTGCCGGCTCCAGGGAGGACACCATTTCCATGCTCAGCATCCTATTCCTGGCCAGCATAACTGCTGGTGCAAATTGTATTTTTAAAAAATGAGTATTACAAAAAAATATTAAAAATGAGATAAATAACAAAATATTAAATTATTTACTACGTAAAGAGTTATTTACTACGTAAAGAGATATATGATATATGGAGTCTGTGCATGGAAAACAGTCTATTACCATCTGGATAAGAAAATCAAAAGACAAATATGGACATTGGTAAATGGCAAAAAAACTGAAACAGCTAAAGCATAATAATAGAAAACAATATTGCAAAGGGGAGGCACAGTGTCTTGTCACTGCACGAGTGTTCACGTGCACCCAGCCTGTACGCTGCACACTCAGGAGAATGGCCACTTATGTAATCCTAAAGCCTGTATTTTGGTCCATGCGTTTGCTGGGATGCAACCAGATCCAAGGGGTTAATAATCAAAATACTGATACCACAAGATAATGCTTCACATAGTCTACGTCTTTTAAATGTCTTATTACACCAACTTCACTACCATTAACATATTATGATATAAATCAAAGTTACTTAATATAACAAGTTTTGGTAACTTTCACAGACTCAAAATGCATTAAACTCTTATATAACAAACACAAAATATCTTCTTTATTTTGCAATAAACCAGCAATAAAAGAAACCCTCTACAAACCTCATAACACAAGCTGCATTATGTTACACTAACCTCCAACGATTCCCTTCGCTGCTGTCGTTTTGCCGGCATTGTCTAAACCCACCAACAGCAATGTGACAGGCCTAGAGATATTGCAAAAATTATTAACAATGACTTCAACATCAATTCTGAATGCTATAAACTCTGGAGAATGAAGTGAAAGAAAGAAAGCTTGATAATATGTAAGTCAGGCACTGAATATCATCTGCAAAAACTCAAAACCAAGAACAATAGTTATTGCAAAGATTATTCAACAAAATATGATTCTTTAACATGGGCGGTTTATAAACATACTGATATACATAATCATAATCTTTTTTAAAAAAATTCCTAGTACAGTATCAGTAAGTACTAGTTCTTTTTTCATGCATAAAAAATTCTATTTACAAAAACTTTAATTGCAATGTACACTGCCACATGGATTCAAAAATCTTAGTCTACAAAAAATATTACTACAAATATTCCTCAAAAGCAATGAATTATATTACGAACTTTGCTTTTTATTAATTAACAATTGCAGATGAATTACATAACATCATATTGATGTATCCATATGTATATGTTTGTCTGATGTATACTGATCTTCTTTAATGCAAAATTATTTTCTTATAGAGCTTCATTAAAACACTAAAATTAAGGCAGTTGTACATTTTCAAAAAGCCAATCAACAGAAACAGAAAGAAATGGAAAAAAAAAGAGAGGAAGAGCAGAAGTCAAACATTTCTTGTACATATTTAAGTTCATAAGAAGCATATACCAAAAAAGATAAAATATATATAATAAACATACACCTCAAATTCAAGTGAAAGTAAATATTCATTACCCCCTGACAAACCTCTAATATAACTGAAGACAGCATATCAAAGCTTAGAAGAATCACATGTTACACATATGCATAAATTCACTTATCAAAAAAGTACAAATAGCATGAGATAATGTGACCAAAAAGGTTCAAGAAAAAGATGAAAGAAACAGTCAATTCATTACTGATATACAAAATAAATACAAATTACAATGTCAGATATTTAATGATTATATCTATGCATATATGAAACAAGCATCTTGCCTTCTAGTGTCTATATGTCTCGTATAACCACTGGGTAAGTGTCTAAGATGTATCCATGTGATCCATACATGTATATAGCAGTCCAAGTTATCTGAGTTTTCAAATAAGCTTCAGTTATCAAATAAAACAAATACTTAAATAAAGCTCAATGCTCACTCTTTCCTAGAGTAAATGTCTCATATAAAGAAACTACATACAGCTAGTCAAGTCAATAAGAGTGATGTTTAAGTACAGCATACACCATAAATGTAAATTTTAATATACAGCCTC